>PVJD01012084.1:0-41933 GCA_004026545.1 Mormoops blainvillei | reverse complement strand
AGCACCCGATGTATGATTTTACAGCTGTGTAGGTGAGAAATCCAACACGAATCTCGCTGGACTCAAATCCAGGTGTCAGCAGGGCTGTGTTCCTTTCCAGAAGCTCGAGGAGAACCTGTTCCCTGGCCTTTTCCACTGCTGGAGGCCTCCCGCATCCCTTGGTGTGTGGGTCCCTTCCTCCATGTTTAAGCCCAGCAGTGGCAGTTTGAGCCTCCTGCCTCTCCCATCCCATCACTCTGACCTCTTCTGCCTCTGGCTTCCACATTTAAGGACCTCGTAATTATTCCTTCCATCTGCAACCTTCATTCCTTTTTGCCATGTATTGTAATGGACCTTCAAGTCCAGGGAATTTGGACATGGACATCTTTGGGAGCCACTGTCTGCTTACCACAGGACCTCAATGTCCCTTCCCAGACAGAGATTCAGTGGTCTTATTATTGATGGGATCATCGGGTCTTTTTGAGCAGGGCAGAGACTGGAGCAAGATTAGGCACAACAGTAACACCCTTTGGATCCCCCAAGAGCACAGCACGTGTGACAGTTTGCTTTGAAACCAGAAGGCAAGTTACACAGTATTTACCTCATTGCATATTAGCAGCAATTACGCTCAAGTCAGCAGAAGGTCTGCAATGACTGTGAGCTCACTTTCTCAGAAAATTCTATTAAATGTCTGTGTAACTAAGAAATCATCACAGAGCACTTGAAATTATAGCATTACATGCTTCAGAAAAATCCCTGCCGTCTCCCAGGGAGGGGAGGGGAGGGGAGGGGAGAGAGGATGAAACAGCAGGAAGATAGTGGCAGAGGGGAGTCTTCCTCCCCTTGTATCTTTATGGCCCCATGCAAGTCAGAGGGCACAAAGTTGGTGAGAAGTCATAACTGCAGTTATTTGTTGCTATTTCCTGGGCAACGGGCATGGAGCTGGGGCTTTATATACCCCAGAGCCAAGTTCCTGAGTGAGCCTCACTCCTTTAGGGTCTTCCGAGGTTGCAAGGAGCACACGGGTTCCCTGTTTCAAGAGCAGAGAGGCTGAGACCCCAAGGGATGAGGCTAAGAGGTTGGAGTGTGAGCTGGGAAAGGAGTTCCAGTCTCAACCTGCCAGAACCATCCCAAACCAGCCTGTGTCAGCATGCTGTGAGAAACAGCACTGAGCAAGGGAACTGCAGGGAAGAAGCTCGTTTTCTAAAGCCTGCAGTTTGGAGCAGAAGGGAAAGACTGGCTGGGCCGGCTGGAGTGACGCCCTGGAGGCCTTGCCTTCCATGTGAAAGCTTTTATTCTGTCATCAACCGGAACCACTGAAGGGGTGGGTAGGAACACTGTTGTGCCTTCAGACAGATCCATTTGTTGACTGTATAGACCTGGCTTTGGCAAACTTCTTCTGTAAAAGACCAAAGAATAACTGTTTGAGGCTTTGCAGGCCAACTGCTCTCTGTCACAACTGTTCAACTCCACTGTTGCAGTGCAAAATCAACCCAAGGCATGATGTCACAAAATGATCATGACTCCGTTCCAACAAAACTTTATTTACAAAAGCAGGCTGTGGGCCAGGCTTTCCTACAGGCCATAGTTTGTCAAGCCCTGGACTAGATGATGGACTTGAAGGGGGTGCATATTCTAGGTTCCTGTAAGGATTCCCACCCACTTCTCTTTTATTCATTGCATATTTAAATGCATCACTGGAGTAACTTAAATAACAACAGTGGTAGCAATTTATCATATTAATGTAAGTCTTTAGAGTTTACAGAGTTACTTCATATTAACTCTTTCACATGATCCTTATATAATTTGAGGACATAAAGACTCAGGGAGGTTAACTGACTTGCTCAGGGTTACACAGCTCATAAGCATTTTTGGTTCTGTTTGAGATCAGTTTTGCTGAGGGTCCCATTTCTTTCCCAGCTCCTACTTTACCTTTTATTAACAGGAAAATGTGAAGGCCGATTGGGCAGTCTGACCTTTGAGGATGTATCAGTATATATGCAGTAGGATGTCAGGAACTCCTACCAAGTTCCAAATTCCAGAGAGTTGGCTGGGTAGCAGCGGTGTGGCACAGGACCCGGGCTCAGGCAGGTCCTGGGCTCGGGCGGGGGCTGAGCTGCATGGAGGAAGGTCTTTGGGGCCGTGGGTAGTCTCCGTACTAGCCTGAGGACGATTCTTCTCTCAGCAGGACCGCGGCTGTACCCTGTAATCTTGTGCAACAGAGGTGTCCCTTGGCCCATGTGAATTTCAAATACTCTGTCCAATATTCACATACGTGAAAAACTTGATTTAAGTGATCTGAGTCAAGGCAAAGCCTTGCAAAGTCTTAATATCACCAAATTTTCCAGCAATTCAACGTTTATAAGCCAAGGTGAAACTGGACTTCGTTCCATTCAGGACTTGCTTATTGTTTCAGAAACTGAAATCACAACATGGGGACAACGCTCATAGTTGGCACTTCGGTCAGTGTGTCTCGGTGTATTTGTAGCTGTCAAATTTGCAGTGAATATGTACAGGCTTCCAACTCTTAAAATTTTTTTAAACTCACTTTGAAATAATTATAGACTTAAGAAATTACAAAAATAGTACAGAGAGGTGCCATGTACCCATCACCCAGCTTCCCCCAATGGAAACATCTTACCTAACTATATAGGTCATTATTGACACGGGAAAGTTGATGGACACTATACAATTGACTACACCACTGACTCTTCCATTATGTCTGCTGGTGTTATTGTGCCTGATCACTAGTGGATTAAAATACAAATGGTTTTGTTATAAGTTACTTATATTTTACTTTATATTATATTTAAAGTCACATTACTTTGAAAATAAATTACTTTTATTTGATTTCTTCTTTTATGACACTTTGGACCTGTAATATTATTTTTAAATTATTCATGTAGGTAGGTTATATTACTCTTGGATTTCATTTTAGAGTGGTAAAGAAAGCATGAAACTATTTGGTAGAAAGAAAGGGCGGTTTGAAGAACTGATAGGGTTAATGCTAACCACAGCTCACTTACCATTCCTACCCCGTCACCTTCCAGTTGGGGACTTCATCACTGTCCCTGCCTGGGTATTACCCATTTTTATGCAAGAGTATTTTAGCGCTTTTCCTCTTCCTTTCTGTCTCAGCTTGGCTGCTAGCACAAATACCACATATCAGGCGGCTTAAACAACAGGTATTTATTCCTCATGGCTCTGGAGCCTGAAAATCCGAGATCAGGGGGCCAGTTTGGCTTCTGATAGGGGCCCCCTTCCTGGCTTATGGATGACCACCTTCTCATTATGCCTTCACATAGCAAAGACTGAGAGAGCTCTGGTCTCCTCCTTGTCCTGTAAGGACACTAATCCCATCATGGGGATACACTCTTCTGAACTCATCTAAATCTCTTTAGCTCCCAAAGGCCCCGCCTTCAAATGCTGTCACACTGTTTGTTGGAGCTTCGACACATGAATTGGGTGGGGATGAGGGTGGGGTGGGGCGGAGGACACAAACATTCAGCCTACAGCACTTTCATACTCTAGTTTGATTAATATATTCAACAACAGAGGAGCCACATCAATTGTAAGACAGTGTGGTTCTGCCTGTGGGGAGCACAGAACTAAATATGGTTCCTGCCCTCTAGGAATTCACAGCCCAGCTGGGGTGCTCAGAACCTGGGGATAAAAATATGGTAGCATTAACAGCAGTACCACTCTGGCCCTCCTCCCCAGATGGTGTTGGCCAAGCCCATTCTGGTGGCTTCTGGGAGTTCCCAATGGATGTGTCCTGTGTTTCACTAATGAGCCCTGAAGCCGGCAGGAGGCAATGCCTTTCTGTGCCCCTGGCTGGGTGCAGCCCAGCTACCAGTGAGTGCAGTCGCCCTCACCCCTAGGCGGGTGCAACATGGGCACGGGCACCAGTATGGTGCCTTTACCAGAATCTACCTTTATAGAGGCCGGCATTGGGGCGGGTACCACCCAGGCCTCCCAGAGCACCCAGCACCCACCCTACTCCAGGAGCTCCCACCACTGCTATTGCTAACATGTCCTACACCAAAGGCCCCCACCTGTCGTGAACAGACACACTGTGCCCTAGAGACTCCCCCTGGCTGTGGTCACCTCTGCTGCATGGAAGCGGGGAGAATTGCTCTCTTAGCCTTTGCCCACAACAGTGCTGGCTTGTGTTGCCATAGCACTGTTAGGAGGGGCTGAGAATGATGAATCCTAAATATTGAGATGGAGTCATGGATGCTTGCCAGATAATAACTGACTCCATCTAAGTGCTCACCCGATGCTAAATCCTTCGCATGCATTGTTCCATTGAATCGGCATAACACCCTATGTATGTATAAGATGGTTTTTGTCCTCTCTGTTTTGCAAATGAGAAAACCAAGGCACAGGGAGGTTATGTGGTTTGCCTGAGATCCCACAGCAAACAAGAGGTAGAGGCAGTGAAGTCTGAGACATCAATCATGAGTCTGGATCTCCTTCCAAAGCACTATCCAAAGCACAATCATTAGATCTCCTAATAATACTGCCATTAATACAATAATCACTTCCACCAATTGAATCCCTATTGTGTGTCAGAGTGGGTAGCATGTATTACACAAATGATCTAACTCTCAACGGTCCTATGAGAAAATAATTTTTATCCCCATCCTAGAAGAAGGACACTGAGACCAGAGAGGTTATGCACCTTATCCACAGGTGCACAAGCAAGAAGTGGTAGAGCCAGGATTCCAACAGGAGGCCCTGCTTCAAAACCTCAACCCACACACCAGGCTACCTCCTTGGCTTTTCACCCTGTCTTCCTCTGATTTCAAATTGTGTTTCCACCATAATCTCATAAGACCTGCCCTTATACCCGGGTCACGGCCTCCCTCCCTCTCCCTATCACTCTTCTCTAGCCGTGTTCCTCTCCATGGGACGAGGAGTTCCAGAGACACACCTGTGCCCCTTCATAGACCACATTCTGCACCTTCCGAATTCCCTGTCCCTGTGGTCCTCAGACGTTTCCAGCATCTATCTATGTCGGCCTTCGCTCCGGGTCTACCTTTGAGAGGTGAGTCAAGCCACCAACATGTTCACCCCAGGCCTGATGGCTGGTCAAGAGGCAGCCTGCTGTGTGGCACAGAGGGTCAAAAGTTGGAGCGGGGACTGGAGTGTCCTGTGGGAAGAGAAGTGGGAGAGATAGAAGTTGGGTGCCCTTTGTACCCCGTGCTCCCGCCCACACAGGTAAGTGGGAGGCCTGGCCTTAGACTTTGCCCCCCAGCCCTGCCCCCTAGATAAACCCTATCTCCACACGGGGGTCTGAAGTTCCTGCCTGGGGGGCAATTTGACTTAAATTCCTCTTGGCCACTGGCACCCAGGGCCTTAGCAAGGTTCGGTGCCCTCCGTAAGCACATGAGCCAACAGGAAGCCAAGGCTCCTGTTGATTTAACCCAAGCTTCATCCTGATCACTAACAGGGTGGGCGACGAGGGCATTCCCAGTTGGCCACAGGCCCCTAGTCCCAGCAGGTGGACAGACACGAGCTGAGACGCGCTGAGACTACACGGAGGCCAGCCAGCCCTGAGCCCCCCAGGCACCCTGGCTAGGCAGGAGGGAGGCGAGGGCGCAGCTTCTCAGGATGTGTGAACAATGCCGGGTGGGCACGGTGAGGGGGGTGCACTCAGAAAGATTATCTCACAGTTCAAACTCGTTAATGAAAGAAATAAATTAACCAAGCTCATTTTTCAGGGAATTCTTGTGTAAACTGGAAATTTTCCAGTCTGTGAGCCCTGTGCCAGGTCCTCCCATAAATCACAGCAAGTAGGCTGTCGGCTTGGCAGAGGGGGAAGGGGCCGAGGGAGAGAGCAGCCAAACGGAGGAGGAGCCAGCCGCTGGCCTGCTGGGTGGCTAGGCAGGGAGGACTGTGCTCTCCCAGAGCCTTTTCCCCCGTGAAGCTCTGGGAGAGGGAAAAGGAAAAGAAAGAGCAGCTACAGCCCCGGGGCTTCTGCCAGCATGTCTGCAAACGCCCCCAGGCCCCCCAAACCCCCAACCTGGGAGAGGCCCCCAAAATGGGTCATTTTTTAATTGAATACGGTATTAATTACCGCGTGCACCATTAACGGTTTGTGGGATTTGACTAATTAATGTAATAGTTTTTGAGTCACGCTCATTAAATATGAAAATTACGCTGGTGAAAGGTATTGGTTTCATTATCAATCTTGTATGGACAGGATGGGGGCAGGGACCAGCAGAAGAGACAGATCCCTCCCTGTCCGTCTCTCCTGGCCGTGAAGAGCTGTATTAGGGTCCCACAATCAAGGGGGACCTGTAAAGGGGCGGGAAGGCAGGCCTGAGGGAAAGTTAGGAGCAAACTCTCATCAGACCCGACCCAGTGATCACACAGGACTCTGAAAGTCAGAGTCCTTTCAATTCCAGACTTGTCCAGGTGGGAGCCCTCTCTTAGATTCGTTCATTGATTCATTCATTCATTCATTCAAGTACAGTGCAGTGGGCTCCAGTGGCTGGTTATCTGATACAACTAACTGCCCAGCCCCAGCCCCAGCCCCACCTTATCATGTGGCTGGGGAGCCTCAAAGGCAGCAGTAAGCAAAGGGTCAAAGCCCTGGAGTAGCTGTTGTAAATCCTGCAGAGAAAGAACTTCTCAAGGGAGTGATGGAGCATCCCTGAGTGAGGCGGGCTTAGAACCCAAGCTGGGCAGGACTGCCACAGGCCTAGAGAGCTCTAGTCTGCAGCCAGCAGCCCCTTCCCCCTAGCTACCACCACTACCAGAGGTGAATGCAGGTCCAGAGGGGTAAAGTGATACTCCCAAGTGAAAGTTAGGTGTGCTTTTGGCTGCAAGTACCTGGGGAAAAAAAAAACCTTTAATCACCAATGTCTGTGTTCATTTCTAGTGCTGCTATAACAAACTACCACCAGCTTAGTGCCTTAAAACACATTTATCATCTTATGATTCTGGATGTCAGAAGTCCCAAATGGCTCTTAGGCTAAAATCAAGGTGTCAGCAAGGCCGTGATGCTTTCTAGGGTTCTAGAGGAGAACTCATTTTCTTGCCCTTTCCAGCTTCTAGGCGTTGCCCTCATTCCTTGGCATACTCCTTAGAAGGGCTCACGGCCCCCTTCTTCACAGCCAGTGATGGCCAGCCAAGTCTTTATCACATGCAATCACTCTGACCCTCACTCTTCTGCTTTTCTCTTCTACAAGTTAAGGAACCTCATGACGACTGTGATGGTTCATTTGATGTGTCAGCTTTACCAGGCTTTGATGCCTAGGCCTTTGGTCAAACACTAGTAGAGATGTTGCTGTGAAGGTGTTTTTGAGATGTGACTAACATTGAGATCAGGAGACTCCGAGTGAAGCAGATTACACTCCATAATGTGGGTAGGCCTCATCCAATCAGCTGAAGACCTTAAGGGCAAAGACTGACTGAGGTTTCCTGAAGAAGAAGCAATTCTGCCTCCAGACTGCAATGTGAAACCCTGCCCGAGTTTCCAGCCTGAAGATTTCAGACTCGAGACTGCAACATCTACTGTTCCCTGAATTTCCAGCCTGCTGGCCTGCTCTATATATTCAAAATATTCCAGCTCCCACAATCCTGTGAGCAGATTCCTTATAAAATATCTTACATTGTTCCGTTTCTTTGAAAAATCCTGACTAATACAATTATATTGCATCTACCCAGGTAATCCAGGATAACCTCCCTATTTTAAGGTCAACTATTAGTAGCCTTAATTTTATCCACCACCTTCCTTCCCTGTTACCATATAAACTAACATATTCAGAGGTCCTGGGGATAAGACATGAACTTCTTTGGGGGTGAGGGACATTATTCTGCCTGTGGTAACAACATAAGCAAATAGAGGTTTACTTTTCTCCCATACTAAGTGTGGAGTCAGGACTTGGGTTTTGGGAACAGTGCTCTCTGGCTCATGCTCTTTATATCCTTCAATGTGTTAGCTTTGGTTCTTACACTTGCCACCTCATGCTCACGAAATGGCTGCCTCAGCTCCCAACATTATATCTTCATACCACCATGCCAAGCAAAGGAAGAAAATGGGCAGAAAAATCCTCCATCTCTGTGCAAGATGACGAACCTTCCCTGGAGTTTCTTAAAATTTTCTTTGCATGTACTGGTGGGACCTGAGTTATAGGGCCATCTATAGCTGCAAAGGACACTGAAAAGGCAGGTATGCGGCTTCCTATCTTGCACAAAGAGAGGCAGGCAAGACAGAGGTGCTTTTGAGGTGGCTTTGGGTAGCTAGGCAGTAGTGTCTGCCATGCAAGCTCACACAGCTTCGCATGGCAGAGCTGGAACCGAATGTGGTCCTGCATGTGGCTGGTGGCCTCTGCTCTCCTCCCTGGTCCCACTGAAACAGGCAGATGTCTGCACCAATCAGAGTAGCCTGGTGGTGGGAGAACGGCTCTCGCTGCTGCTTGGACTTGGGCACAGCCTCATGAATGAAGCAGGGTTGCTCTGAGGATGAATGAGATAAGCTCCATGAATCTTTCTGAACTCTCCCAGGAAACAGACAAAGGAGCTAGGATAGAAATACAAAATAATCTGTAGGTGACATCTAAAACAAGTTTGGTGAGACAAAATCCCATGAACCCCCAAATATAAGTGGATGAGAGCGAGCACCCAATAGCAGTAAGACCTGCGTGGCATCAGCAACTGTGCCGGAGGCAACAGAGACAAGACCAGGTTGCTTCCGATGGCTGTGATAACTGGAGACCCTCCAACCCACCAGCAGGTGCCGGCCAATGAGAAAAGGGCAGCTGCGCTGGAAGGGATCTCAGCAGGATCCAAATTGCCAGTGAGGGCACCCTGGGCCAGTCTAGATCTGAAACCTGTTAAAACAAGTCTAGGGGATTTCTTGGATGTTTAGAAGTTTGTATACAGCCTTTATACATGACTATCAGTTTGTATGGACATAACATCCTTCACTTTTACTTTCCTGGAATAGCTTTATTGATCAAGAAAATTGTTTGGCACAAAGCATTGCTGCTGAAAGCCTGGTGACAATTTAATTTTTTCCCCTTATATGTTACTTGGCCTTTTTTTGGAGAGGAAGCATTTGAGTGTACTTCTGTTGCCTTGTTCTTGTTCAAGGGAGCTGCGTGTTCCTGGACTGATAGGGAGGGCATACAGGCAAGACAGTTATCCTAGTCTTCTGCTCCAGGCATTGCTCTTCCGTTGTTTTGTTACAGTGATAAAAAACAGGCCCTCTTTCTTTCTGGGACCTCTGCTTCCCTCCCCCACTTTGGTCCCCAGATCTGGCTGATGGAGCTCTCTATGATGATGGAAACATTCCATATCTGCACTGTCCACTGCAGTAGCTGTGCAATGGAATCCACCAGCCACATGTGACCATCAAGAATTTGGAATGTGATGAAGGCAACAAAAAAACTAAATAATAAAATTTAATTTTCATTAGCTTCAATGTCAAGAGCCATAGGTAGCTAGCGGCTTCCCGTGGACGGTGCAGAATTCTACACCTTCTCTCTTCTTTTTCCCTGCTGTCCAGTCCTCCGCAGTTTGATTCCTCCAACCAGGAACCCCCTGTCTGTGTGGGGTTCTGATTTGAAAGGGCGTACTAATTTGTTGGTTTTAACAGGTTTCAGCGCAAGACTGGCCCAGGGTGCCCTCACAGGCAATTTGGATCCTGCTGAGATCCCTTCCAGCGCAGCTGCCCTTTTCTCATTGGCCGGCACCTGCTGGTGGGTTGGAGGGTCTCCAGTTATCACAGCCATCGGAAGCAGCCTGGTCTTGTCTCTGTTTCCTCCAGCACAGTTGCTGATGCCACGCAGGTCTTACTGCTATTGGGTGCTCGCTCTCATCCACTTATATTTGGGGGTTCATGGGATTTTGTCTCACCAAACTTGTTGTAGATGTCACCTACAGATCATTTTGTATTTCCATCCTAGTTCCTTTGTCTGTTTCCTGGGAAAGTTCAGGAGGATTCAAACCTACGCTGACACTGCTGCTATTGTTCTATTTTTATTTCGAAGAGCTTGCCTGTGCGTGTCTCTCAGAAGCATCACCGTTCTGGTGAATTTTCTGGCGTTTAACTCCCAGCAAGAAAAGCCACATGTAGTGAAGTGCTTGGTGTATGGGGAGCGCATAAAAAAATATGTGTTAAATGAATGAAGGTTCTTAACAACACCAGATCAGCTTCGGACACGTGAGCAGATTCTACTAGTGTATCAGAAACGCTGGGACCCCGAGCAAAAGTGGCAAAAATGGACCTCTTGTGCAATGATAATTTAGAGGCCAGCACTGTGTGGCACCCGAGACTTTGAAGAGGGGCCGGAGGCGGACTCTGGCTGGCTCTGTGCTGCCCTAGGGCCTCCTGCACACAGATCAACAAGCAGAAGAGCGACAACCCCCCAGCAAGCTGATCAAGGGACCCCCAGCAAAGGGATTCGGGGAATTTAGAATTGAGCACTGGAGGAAAGTGAAAGATACGGCTTAGACTGAAATATTTATTATGGACACAGCACAACAAATACACTGGGAACTTAATAAATGACTGACTATAGGAATGAATGGAAGGCTCGAGGAGGCAAACGGCGAGTGAACGTGCGGGATGTGGCTCTAGCCGCCCAGGTGCTGTATTTCTCAGGTTGCTCTTCTAAGTAGAAATAGCCTCACAGGGGTTCTTCTGGCCATTGACCCCTCCGCCCCAAACCTACGCCGCTGAGGGGTTTGGTCTCTACAGCTTCATCCTGGCCAGCAGGCGTTTGAGCCCTCCTTGCTGCTCTCTGCAGAGATCATCCACCTTTATTTTGCCCTTGTATGAGAAGCCCTTTTATACTAAATGTCCCAGGTTCTAGGAGCTGCGGTTCTCCAAGTCTCCCCGTGCACTCACTGGGAGCCTGGGGCCTCCCTGGCCTGGCTTCTGGAGCCTTCCCTCTGTCCTCCACCCAGTGCTGGTCTCTCCTTGGCCTTCGGCCCCTAGAAAACCTCAGGGCTACCTTCTTTCCGCTCTGGTGTCCTGCCTTCAAACTTCCCAACACATGCAGACAGAAAAGGACAAGCTTGCCACAAGGGTCGGTCTCTTTCAAAGGGACATCCTGGAAGCCCCACACAATGACTTCCTCGAACACCTCATGGCTGTTCCAGCTGTGAAGGAAGCTAGAAAATGTTGCCTCTTAGCTGGGCGCTTTGCCATCCTCAACGCTGTAAGGATGTTGTTAGTAAAGACATAGCTAACAACACCTAACCCTTTCTGAGCACTTACTCGATGCTGGTGTTAAGAGTTTGACATCCATTGCCTCATCTAACCCTCATAACAACACTGTAGGATGGGAACTATTATTACCTTTGTTTCCCATAAAGGGAAACTGAGGCATAAGGATATAAGTAATTTTCTCAAATGGCAGAGCCAGGATACAGACCAAGACAGTGTGTCTCTAGAGCTGGAGCCCCCACCTTCACTTTTAGGCAGCGCCACACCGCAGGGAAGCAGGGGGGCAGCCCAGTTCCGTGGGGGTGTCAGCTGCTGCCACAAGGTCAAAGAAAGCCCACTGCGATCGTTCGATTAGGGATAACCCTTGGGTACTGGGTTTCCTCCCAAATTAGGCTGCTTTCCCCTTGGGCCCTGAGCAGCCCCCGCCTCCACAATCCCTGAGTCACAGCCTGTAGCCCTGGTGGAAGAGCTTAGCCTCGGGGTCAGCAAGGCCAAGTTCAAAGGCTCTCTTTGAGGCTTGCGTGAGCTCCCCTACCTCTGACGCTTACTGCTTCTCCCTCCCAGAGCCTAGTCTTAGTGATTCCAGGTCCTCTATCCCGTCGCCTCCTGTCCTCACCTGTCCCTCTTCCTATTGCTCTGTTTTCCCCTCTTTTTCAATGTTCCCTCTCTGTTTTTCTCAAACGATATCCCTTAATCCTTTTTTCAAATAAAAGAAATAGTCTTTTGGCCAGGGCTTGGTTTTGGTACACCCACGGTGCCCTCTGGCTCCTTCCTTCCCCACGTTTCTCCTCCCTCTTGCTCTCTCCTCACTCCTTCCATGAGCGCTGACTCCCCAGCCCCCACCTGGCACCCAGCCACCCCCTGAGCTCACCATGGGGAGCCGGCCCAGAGCCCACCAAGCCAGGGCCATAAACATAATGGAGCTGGCACGGCCCCCTCCCCAGGGCTCACAAGGCCGTTACTCACTACTGCCAACAGGCCACGTCCCCAGCTCCCTTCACGGTGCCAGGGAGGAGAGAGTCCAGAGTGAAAGGGACTTTGATTTCCCCCCAGGGAGCCTTGCCTTCCACGTTCCTGCTGCAGTTCCTCTCGCCCTGCTCCAGCCCTGCTGGCAGCTTGAAAGAGTTTTTGGCCCAAATGGGTCTCTCTCCTTCACTTGGCAAACGCTAATTAATTAACAAGAATAATCAGTAGTACCAATGAAGAGCTTGCAAGGCTGGCCTGTGAGGTGAAGACAGCATTTAGGGGAAAGAGGGCTGCACATTCTGCGATGGGTGGTCTGGAGCCCCAGGGCAGGTCTCCTGCCCTCCCCCTGCACCTCCTCTGACCCTGCGGCTGTGATCTCTGGGTAAAAGCAACCTGCCCTGACCCCGAACAAACTCACGGAGCTCATCTCATTCATCCTCAGAGCAATGCTGCTTCACTCCTGAGGCCGTGCCCAAGTCCAGGCAGCAGCGAGAGCCGTTCTCCCACCACCAGGCTACTCTGATTGGTGCAGACATCTGCCTGTTTCAGTGGGACCAGGGAGGAGAGCAGAGGCCACCAGCCACATGCAGGACCACATTTGGTTCCAGCTCAGCCATGCGAAGCTGTGTGAGCTTGCATGGCAGACACTACTGCCTAGCTACCCAAAGCCACCTCAAAAGCACCTCTGTCTTGCCTGCCTCTCTTTGTACAAGATAGGAATCCCCATGAACCCCTCCTGAGGAATCTACCAAAAATGAACTAAGAATCAAAATGATTGGAGTAACACTGACTAAGACTGGAGGTAAGCATTAAATATACAAATATATTTAGTATATAGAGATCTGTGCTTAATATAAATATATATAGACATACAGTCAGATTATCAAAAGGCAGGGGGGAATGAAGAGTATTTGAAAATGAAAGTAAGCTTTCTGGTTGCCTTATAGGTATTAATCAGGAATGAAAGACTATTGCAAGAAATGGCGCTGCCCTCTCTAATATGTGACCTTGACCATGTAACTCAGTGATCTTAGCTGGGAGATGGTGGATGGGTGGGGGAATGAAATTTTCCTTGCCTATCCTAGAGGGTATGTAAAAGTGGTTGGCAATCTATATATAAACATCAAATTTTATTATTCTGGGACTTGGAACAACGCCCCATTTTAGAGCTGAAGAGGCTAGAGCTGTTAGCCAAGGCGTGTGAGCCGGAGGAGGTGGAGACACAGCAGCTATACTTAGACCTTCGCTTCCCCTTGCAAGAGGTGAGCTGCGAATGCTCCTTAGGCTGGGCTGGGAAGCCGGAGGCGACCACACTACACCGCAAACGCACAACTGCACGTTGGGGAAGTGAGCCCTCCCGGAACTTCGAAGGAAGCGCGCTGCTCTGGACACGCAGGAAACGAAGCCCGCTGGGGGCTGAGGGGCAGAGGCGGGGCCAGGGAGAGCAAGGCGCAGTTGGAAAGATGGAGACCCAGCCAGCAGGCTTCACACCAGGTGCTGGAAAAGCTCGTCTGGAAAAGGAAAAATCAAATAGCGGGGTAGTCGTTTGCTGGGAGGCATACAGAGGCATCGCAAGGTCAAGTAACCCCCGCGGGGACAGAGGAGCCAGAGCTAGCTTCGTGCATATCTCAGAGAGGCCCCTCCTCCTTCCCTAACCTGAGGGGAGGGTGACTCATATATGCGCCGGCTAAGTCATATTCACCAAATGCGCACCCAAGACGTCCAGAAAACGTTGAAAGCTACAGCGGTCCTTAGCCTCAGTGGCTGCATGAATTCTGGGAACCTCTGGGACTGAGCTGATCCCTGACACTTGGTCAAATAAAGTTTGCAAATGGTCCCATCACTGCTGCTGTGTCCCCGACTCCCTCTCCTAGGAACCCTGCTCTCCATTTGTCAATTTTAAGTGATAATTTCTATTCAATCTGATACATATTATAAGAATATAAACAAATGCCTCTCCCCCTATCGGTGCCATAATCACTTTCTTTTATAGCTATCATTTATTACCAGACGACAGATGGCCAGTTCACAGAATTCCAAAGAGGCTACCCTCCGGCCAGTCACCTGGGAACACAGGCACATTTACATTTCTCCAAAACAGATGGGAGAGGGAGGGGGAAGGAGGCAGATTCCTGTCAAAACTTTGGCGCTTTCCAAAATGTGTTTCTTTTGCTTCTCCCTCTATCCCTCGGCCTTTCTTGCAGATGGTGCTTGTATCATCTGCCCCCTTCCAAACCTCGTTACCCTCCCATTCATCCACTTCCCATCAGGGACAACTGAACCCACCAATATGGCGGCCTGATGGGTGGACACCAGGAGAGCTCTTGGCAGGCCACTTTCTGGAGACTTTTAGTGCCGGAGGTTCGGTATTGCAGCGTTCCCTCCTGTCTTGTTATTTGGGCCCGGGGCTGAGGTAAGAGGCCAGAAGAAGGTGAGAAGTGGGTCTGCTTCACAGAGGGCAGATGCTGGAGCTGCCTTTTCTACAAAAGTACGGAGCAGTGGTTCAAAAACCCTGACAGCACATGAAATCACCAGAAGAGCATTTTTAAAAACATTAATGCCTGAGCCCCACCCGGAAAATTAAATCAGAAAGCCTGGTGAGGGACCTGACAAGGTGTGCAGGTCTGGTTAAGAAGCCACTGCTGCAGAGTCAAAGAAAAGAGAGGTGCTAGGAAGGCAAAAAATGAAGAATATGAGAAAAGAGAGACTAGTGTGCCATGCATTGCAAGAGTTGCAAAGTTAGAACTTGATGGTATTGGATTAGCCAAAAAGTTCATTTAGTTTTTTCCATAAAATAAAAGATAAATTTTTCATTTTTACCAATGGCTTTATTGATCTGGATATTTTAAGTATGTTGGCTACTTCTCATGGGATATAACATTGATAGTTCTTAATTAATGTCTCAGTTTGACCACCATCAACCTCAACTGGTCTACATGACCATGGAGCATTGCTGAGCTAGAAATCTCCAGCACGAAACTTCCCAAACCACTCTTGACAAGCTCGGTCAGTCACACTACTTTCTTCATACACTGCACAAATCTTTTTCTGCATTTCAGTTGCATTTTTACCTTTATTGAAATAATAAAGCATAATAGGCTGAAAACATTGCTTATGTTCTTCATCTTCAATGTTAAAATGGCTATACAAAAATTCACTGATTTTATAAGTTTTTAAAAAAATGCACACTGATGTGACAGCTGTCACAATATAACCTAAGAAAATTGCTTCAAATGAAGTTAAAGACAACTAAGCACTACTAGAGCCATCTTATGGGAAAAAACCAGAAGAATTTTTTGACCAACCCTATTTAAAGTCCTGCTCATGGCCCAATAGGGTGAATGCAAGCAACTGACCACTGCAATGGAGAAGGTTAAGAGTCATGAAGGAGGCATGTTCGGCTAGAGATGGGCTATTCAGCACTGGTGGGAGCCACTGGCATGGCTTCCTATAAGAACATGACACCCTGAGTGAAGAAAGTAGAGGAAATAAGAGAATAGCTATACACCTCCAAAGTAGGGACTGGTTTCCTTAGACAAAGGAGTATAAACCTTACAGGAAATGACTGTTATATTTGCCTGAATTAAAATCAGGATCTTTTGTTCACCAAAAGATACCGCCATAAGGAAGAAAAGATGAGCCACAAAGTAGAAGGTATCTGTAACACAGGTAACTAATAGAGGGTTAATATCTAGAATACGTAAAGAAAGCACATGAATCAATAGGCAAAAACAACCCAATAAACAACTGGGCAAAGAATACGAAAATGAAACAGGTACTAAAGGAAATAAAAATAGCCAATAAGCATAATAGCCCTTAAATCACTTGTAAGCAGCAAAATGCAAATTATAACTGTAATGAAACACCATTTCACACCCACTAAATTGGCAAAACCTTAAGTCTGACAACATCAAGTGCCACGAGTAAGTTGATGCTAGTGGGTGTGTAAATTGGTACATCCACTTTGGAAAAACCATTCGGTGATAACGACTGAGGTGAACACACACACACCCAGCATTCCACCCTTGGTACACACTGTACAGAAACTTGCATGTTATCCCAGAGACACATGTAATAAGGATCTTCATAGCAACACTGATCATAAAGACAAAAATTAGAAATAATCCAAATGCCCATCAGTGCCAACATAAGTAAATGTTGGTGTAATCCTACAATGGAAAACCACACAGCCATGACGCCAAACAATAGTCACACACGTCGGCAAGAATAAAACTCAAAAGCACAATGTTGAATGAAAACAAAAAATTCCAGTATACATTGAATATAATTCTAGTTACATAAAATTCAAAAACAAGCATAACTGGGTGGCTTACACACAACAGAAATCTATTTCTCATAGTTGTGGAGGCTGTGAGGCCCAAGATTAAGTGCCTGGTGAGGTCCCATTTCCTGGTTCTCTGTGTCTTCACGTGGCAGAAGAGGTGAGGGATCTCTCCGGGGTCCCTTTTATGAGGACACTGATCCCATTCAGGGGGGATCTGTCCCCATGACCTAATCGCCTTCCAAGTGCCCTGCCTCCTAATATCATCACCTTGGGGGTTAGGATTTTAACATATGATTTTGGGGGGTGCAAACATTCAGTCCATAGCACCCAACTTGTAGAAGTTTGTGTTAATTCTTCCTTGCCTTTATTAGCAGTTTTACCATATATGTATGCACATGTATGCATGGTGACAGATCCCCCTGAATGGGATCAGTGTCCTCATAAAAGGGACCCCAGAGAGATCCCTCACCTCTTCTGCCATGTGAAGACACAGAGAACCAGGAAATGGGACCTCACCAGGCACTTAATCTTGGGCCTCGCAGCCTCCACTACTATGAGAAAGATTTCCGTTGTGTGTAAGCCACCCAGTCTGTGGTATTTTGTTACAGCAGCCCCAAATGGAGTAAGAGAGTAGTCGTGCTCAGGTGGCATTGGGAATTTCATATGCACTTGGAAGTTACAAAGATAACAGTCATTCTGTTTCTTAAGATGGGTCCACAGGTGTTCATGTTATTATTATTTCTCGAACACTTTTATATGTATGATATAGTTCATAAGGAAAAATTTCTAATGAAAACAAAGGGAGTGTCACATGCAAAAACTTGTGTTATAAATTTATTCCTTACCCCAAAGTTTATCTAATAAAGTGTCCCAGTTTGATCTATTTTTCTGCCAGAAGAAACATCCATCCTTCCTTCATTTATTAAAATAGCTTAACGGGTCCATGTCAAACACCGAGTAGACACTGTGGCCCATTTCCTGCAGGGCTCTGGGATTTGGAAAAGGCCCCCCTAGACCATTTATGTATCAGTCAGAGGGTCAATTACCGCCTCTCTGAAAACCCCTTGTCTAGGTGCCTGGGGAGAGTCAGTGGCCCACCCCCGCCCCAGCACACATCACCATCTAATGACGAGTCGGGACAAGTGGCCAGTCAAAACAGCCATGAAAGTAAACACAAACGAGGGGCAAATGTGATGTACTCTGCCTGTGCGTGGGAGTGGGGTGGAGATGGGGAGTGGAGGAGTGCACATGGGCTAATGGTCTAGGAGTCGGAGGAAGTCCTGGGATGATGACTGTGGGTACAGTGGAGAATATTCTTCTTTCCCCAGGCCTCAGTTTCCTCATTCGTCAAGTGCACAGAATAGACAAGGGCTGCCCTTAATGTCCCTTCCAACTCCAGACCTTTGGATCCTATGTATATTTGGGGCTAAATTCCACAAATACGTATCTAGAAAAAAAATTTTTGTTAAATCATTTTTATTGTTATTCTATTACAGTTGTCCCAATTTTTTCCCCTTTGCCCTCCTCTGCCCATCCTACCCCCACTCCCACAGCCAGTTCCCACACTGCTGTCCATGTCTGTGGGTCATTCATACACGTTCTTTGTTTAGTCCCTTCCCCTTCTTTCTACCATTATCCCCTCCCCCTTCCCTCTGGTCACTTCCAATCTGTTCCACATTTCCATGCCTGTGGTTCTATTTTGTTTGTTAGATTCCTCTTACAGGTGAGATCATATGGTATTTCTCTTTCACCAGCCGGCTTATTTCACTCAGCACAATATTCTCCAGTCCCATCCATGCTGTCACAAAAGGTAAGAGTTCCTTCTTTCTTTTTGCTGCGTAGTATTCCACTGTGTAAATGTAACACAGTTTTTTGACCCACTTGTTTACTGATGGGCACTTAGGCTGTTTGCAGCACTTGGCAATTGTAAATAGTGCTGATATGAACATAGGGGTGCATAAGTTCCTTTGGATTGGTGATTTAGGATTCTTAGGGTATATTCCCAGCAGTAGAATTGCTGGGTCAAAAGGAATTTCCATTTTTAGTTTTTTGAGGAAATTCCATTCTGTTTTCCACAGTGGCTACACCAGCCTGCATTCCCACCAACAGTGCACTAGGGCTCCCTTTTCTCTATATCCTTGCCAGCACTTGTTATTTGTTGATTTATTAATGATGGTCATCCTGACAGGTGTGAGGTGATATCTCATTGTGGTTTTAATTTGCATCTCTCTGATGGCTAGTGATTTTGAGCATCTTTTCATATGTCTACGGGCCATCTGCATGTCCTCCTTGGAGGAAAAAAAATTTTTACACCTAGACTGATAGTTGGGTTCTCAACCTAGCTGCGTGCCTGTCTGCATGACTTTGAATGCACAGCGATGTAACGCGAGAGTCAACATGCCCCCATCCATTGTCACCTGAGCTGGATACTGGCCAAGACTAGAACTCTGGCCTTGATGTCAACAGGTGGGCAAAGGAGAGGTTGTTGGGGTGGCAGGGTTTGAGGCAATGAAGTTTTCAAGAGACGGTCTGGGGAGCACCGCAGATGTAGGTGGTCTATGGGAAAAGTGGGGAGGAGGGTCTCCTTGCTGACATGAGGGTGTGAAGAAGGTCTGTCACCGTGGTGGGGGGTTGGGGGGGGCACATGTGGTGTTCCGCAAACAGGAAACTCCTTGGCTGAGGGTCCCTTGCACTCCTGCGCAGGCCTTCCATTCCAGGGGCATTTGATCCACTAGCCACCCGAGGACTATTTTGAGAGGGGGGCTGGGTCTTGAGGAAGGTGGTTCCTACCGTCGAGTACAGGAGAGAGCTAAACAGAGAAGGGTGGAAGAGGAAAGCTGTAACAAGGGCTGGGGTGGCTGACCTGAGGGCCACCACACAGCCCACAGCCTGGCCTGAGGTCCGTGCTCAACAAATAGCCACTGAATAAATGAAACAATGATAACAGCTAGCGTTTATTGAGAGTTTACTCTGAGGCCAGGCTACGCCCTCTGCACGCATCACCCTCACCGCGGCTTGAAAGTGCAGCGCGGCTCCTACGGCCATTTTGCAGAGGAAACTACGGAAGCACACGTCGTGGCTGGAGGTGGGGCTGGCTGCGACCTTGCGGTCTGCCTCCAGAACCTACACACTAACCCTGCTTGCTTCTTATTGGAATCCCCATAATGACTCTGGAGTGTCATCGTAAGATGAGGGCACATTCCAATTACCACTTGATAGATAAAGAAGCTGAGGCACAAGCCGAGTGACTGGCTTATGTCCACACAGCTAGTCAGTGACGGAGGGGAAATAGCCCACGAGATTTTCGGCTCCTCTTTTCATGTTCTGCTGGGTTGCTGGGTGGGGCGTGTACCTAGGGGGCTCAGGCATCTGTCAGGAAAGCTTGGAGATGCCATGTATAAGGTCAGTGCCCCGACGGCATCTATAGCGAGAGAGGGAAGGGCATGGAGCCAGCCCCGCAGCTCCTGCGATGTGCTCTGCAGTGGGTTAGCCCTTTGGGGCTCATTAAAAACCTCCCATAGCTCCAGAATCACATAGTCTCACCCCCGTTCACAAGGGAAGAGCCTGAGGCAGGGAGAGGCTCACACCTGGTGTGGGCACTGGCAGCTGGGTTTGACTGTGGAGCCTGTGTCCTCCGTGGCACGGGGGCTCCTTCTGCAGCTTTCCACAGCTGCCTGGGAAGCGAGGCAGCGGCGTGGTGAGCTGGCTACCTCCTTCATACACCTGCAACATCCGTTGTTTTTCCTGTTTCACACAGTGCATTTAGTTTTAGACAAGCATGATTTGGGGACAGATGTGCAGGAGGAAGGCACGCTCCCCCGTCCAGTGGTGTAGACTTGAGAAAAACCTGGCAGCGAACCCTCTGCTGCCCCAGGCTCTCTAGAGAGGGCCTCGAGGGTGGGAGGTAAGTAGTGAGACAGTTGCTCTGGGTCCACTCAACTCAAGGCTGGGAGGCGGCACAGCTCTGGGCAAAACTGAGTTCTCTGAATATTTTTCTCCAACTTTTCCATCCACACTTCTAAGCTCATTTTCTTCTTCTGGCCCCATCTCTCTCATCCCTAATCTGCCAACTTCAGGTTTGTCCTGTTGCGCTGTCTCAGCCCTGTCCTCGGAAGTAATGGACGCTAGTCTTCACATGGATACAATGAAGGGGTTCAGGCCCAGCCTGGCTCTGACATGCTATGCCCCAGTGCAGTCCCTCTTTGACAGGTGACTTTCACAAGGTTCTCGAGGGATCTTGGGGCCCTTTGCCATGTAGCTTCAGACCTCAGCAGTCAGGAGCAGAGAGAAAAGCTCGGGGAGAAGCACAAAGCCCCTCTCCCCAGTCCAAAGCCAAGTGCCCACCTCCCTTCCCTTAGCAACCTCTAAGGGAAGGGAGGAAGGGCATCCTCTCTTCCTCCTCTCTTCCATCCTCCAGGCCAAAGCCCCACCAGGTCCTCCCTCTTTGATATTGGACGGGAGTTTAAGAAAGAAGGAAAAAATATGGCAAGACAGGGTGACAGCAGCCCAGGGCCAGAGGGGGGTGGGGGATGGGGGCAGAAAGAGAGGTGGGGGGAGAGAGAAAGAGAGAGGGAGAGAGGGAGATGACAGGTGGGAGATGGGAGAGGGCCATCTAATTTTTAATAGACTGAGACATAAATGCAACATGATTCACTTGGAACAGGCCACCTGGATTAGATGGAAGTTAATTAAAACAATCCCTCATATCTCAGCGTTTAAAACTTCTTAAGTCTCACTTGGGAAAGGGTGCGGCAAGACTTTTTATTACTCTTAGATGGTGTTCAGAAAGCCCATAAATACATCTCCTCTTCCTGTGATCCCATTAATCTTGCCGCCTCTCCTGCTCCTCTCTGCCAACAATCAGATCCCAGTAAACAACCTCAAGTGAAATTTGCAACTGTCAGATAAACATTAAAAATGCTTCTCTTGTCCTTTCCCATTGATAGTCCCATTAATATTGTAATGGAACAAAAAGTTATGAAAATGAATGCATGCTGGTTTTGGAAATGAATGATGCCGGCCGCTACTGGGATACAGGCACCCATGCATATGGATGGACTCGGGAGATCGCGGGTGCTGCCCACATCGGCAGCAGGCTGCGCACCCGCAGGCCTGGCCACGCGCACGCAGGGGACCAAGGACAGCCGCGCACAATGCTGGGTACACATGTGTTCACACGTGTCAGGGTGCAGAGGGCTGGTAAAGGGAAAAAAGAATTCCACCCCCCCAAAGTACTAGAGACCCACACTCGCCACGCAGCTTTATACAGAATAAAATATTACAAGGTTTTCTACTTTATCATTGCTTCTCTCCTCCCTTATCTGTTTGCAGTCAGTGGTTGGGATTCTCTCTATAGATACTCAGATACCCCAGTTGATAAGCCTCTCTTGACATTTCTTCCTCATTTATTTTCCATGCAGAGGTCTTTTTAATACACATGCATGCTCTTGTGTGTGTGCGTTTATCTAGCTGACGAATGAGGCCTTAAAATCTGAAGGTATAATACATGGGAACTTCCTAAGAAGAAACTTCTTAAGGAGTAGTTTAGGTCAAAGATTCGTATTTGATGTAGGAAATAAGTACAAGGTTTATGGTATTTAAATTCACTAGGGGAGTATACACTAAAATAACAAAAACACCAAAACACTCTTGCACTGAAAATGTTTGTAGGGGGATTGGAATAATCAGCTCATCGAGGCCCGGCCCTGGGCTCCTGGTAGACAAGAACTGCTTGGGTTTTTGCTCATCCTTGTCACCCAGCCCCTAGGCTAGCGCCTGGCACGTAGTAAAGCTCAGGAAAGGTGATGCCCAAGAAAGAGGAAGGAGAACGAAAGGAAGGGAGGCAAGAATGTCCATTTTGCCTCACCTCTGTAGGGAAGTCTGACCACACCCGCCAATCAGGGGCAGAAGGTAGGTTTCAGCATTTTAGCCTCTGGGAAGGCCAACCCGAAGGCGGAGCGGAGGGGGAGCAGGACCTTGCACGTCTTCGGCAGGGGGACGAGGGTTCTAAAAAGGACTCAGCTAGCTTCTCTCTGTGTCTTTGGTTTTCACACCCTTTCTTCGTTATTATGATTTTAACTGTCGTATCAACATACGACCTAAAAAGTAGAAAAGCATCCTTGAGAACAAAGCAACAAAGCTCCTGCAAACCTCCCGAAGCCCATTCCAGGGATGACTTGACACCCCCCCTACTTTGGCCTGGTAAATTTTGACCTTCCTTCAGGTCCACTCCGGGAAGCCCTCTTGGCCCCTCTGCGCAGATTAAGTCACCTCACTGCCACTGTCCGGGGCACTTTTCCTTACTTTTCCCAGCAGCCGGCATGGGTTTCCTCCGGACCACAGACTCTGCCCTGGCAGAGGCCTGGCTCATAGCACAAGCTTAATAAATATTTGCTGATTGACAGTGCAGTTATTTTTAAACGAGTTATGGAAACTCTCTAGCCTAACTTATGAGGGGCTAAACTTATGTGATTTGCAATGTGGCAACAGAAAGACCACTAGCATCTTAGTCCACAGACCCAATCCTGACCATTTCCCTGATTCAGGGTGAGGCCTAGAGGATTCATTTAAGCTTTCCGTGTCTCAGTTTCCCTATCTGTGACAATACAATGACCTCACACAATGTAACTGCAAGACAGATGAGACCAAGTGAGATATCCGAAATAACCAACATTCAATCCAATATTGTATTAATATACGTAAAAGCTGTATGTACATTACAGAGGTAAGAAAGATATAAAAGGAATGCAGAATTTTATTAAGCCTAAAAGGAAAACATGTACAAAGCTTGAGAGATTTAAAAAAAAAGTAGTCCTGTAGCCCTGTAGCGCCTAATTGGGAGCTGCTGACTTTCTGAAATACATGGTAACATGAGTACATGGGTGTGTGGTAGTGGACTTCACCTTTTGAGTTGTGAAGCCATCAGCTTTCTAGCAACCATAAAGAAGGCTTCGTGTATCCCCAAAGGGGCATGAGCCGAATTCCAGGTGGAATCCTGGAGAAATCTCAAATATCAGTAACCCCAGTTCACTGGCTGTCATTACTTTCCAAGGGACATAGTTCAATCAACTCCCAGAAAATTGATAAGTAGAGAAACATTTAAGGAAATTAAAATTATATTTTAATATTTTTTAAATTAGTGAATCTGTAAAAATTTTATATCTTATACACTTGCAAAGGTGGAGGGGTTTTGGCTTTTGGCCTAACAACTTTCTAGTCCAATTTAAAATGTATAATTACCTAATTGATTTAAGACCTGGAATTTTACATTGTATGGCATTGGAAAGAGAAGCTTACACTTACTTTATTAGTTTAATTTCATAGATTTTTTAGAATTATTTAAGTACTTGGGAAGATTTTATTAAACCAGGAAATGGAAATATTTAAGAAGGAAATAAAATATACTACATTTACAAATGCAGTGTAAAATACTCAAAAGTATTTAATGAGCTAGGTTTTAAAATGGGGCAAAATAGAATTTAAGGGCCCTTTAAAATGACTGTGAAAATAAGAATAACACGATTTGTAAACAGACTTATAAATGGAATAATAAGATGTATAAGTTGATCTTAAAAACCTACAGAGAAATCCTGCCACATGCTACAGTATGGATGAACCTTGAGGGCGTTATGTTAAGTGAAATAAGCCAGTCACAAAAAGACAAACATTGTACAATTCCTCGATTCCTCTTACATAAAGTACCTAGAGTAGTCAATTTCACAGAAAATAGAAACAGAAAGTAGAATGGCAGTTACCAAAGGCTGGGGGAGGCAGGAGAGGGGAGTCATTTAATGGGGACAGAGTTTCAGATTTGCACAGTGAAAAAACCAGTACATCTGTTTTACAACAACGTGAATCTACTTAATACTAATTAACTGTACGTTTAAAATGGTAAATTTTATGTTTGTGGGTTTTTTATTTTTTGTGTGAATCACAATAAAAACAATGGGGGGGGGGGAAGCCTGTGGAGGAATTGAGGCTTATAATGTATAATTTTAGTTTATTGCACATTAATGTTTAAAACCCTAAATAACTATTTCCTGCATAGAGAAACCACTCTCAAAGGTGCAAAAACCTCACCTCAATAATCTATATAATGGGGATAATCACAAACAACACAATTGCTGTGAAGACTAAGGAATATGAACAACATTCAGAACGCAAGGCAAGAGATGTTCTTTTTTTTTTTTTTAAGACATCCCTAGGAACCAAATCAAACGAAGCCAAACCAAACCAAAATGAGTCTCTTGGATGAACCCGAGTCACACGGTCATCCCTGCACCTGTCACTGAGGGCAGGATGAAATCTGCTGATTGCCAACCTGATTCAGTTCCCCTTCCACCAGAGCCGGGCTGCAGAGGGGTCGTTTCCCAGAGCAAAATCAGGTCTGTTACCAGAAGGATGGAGAGAATTTGGGGAGAAGACAAATGTCACTGATCTTAGGGCTGTGCCAGTCCCTCATTTAGTCACCCTTTGTAACACAGGGCTCATCAGGAACCGCACCCCACCCCGCCTCACCTCCAGCAGCCTCCCTGGTGTCTTTTAGGTAATTCCTTCTCTTCTATCCCACGGGAACCCTCTCCAACATCACACACATAAAAGAGGAAATGAGAAGGTGCATTTACTGGGGAGAGAAGGGGGACCCCTATAAAACACCTCCCGGACTGGCAACGCCCGCGCCTCGGCTTGCAGGCCGTTAATTTACCACGTCACACTGTCCAGGCAAAGAGAACAACATTCTGGGCATATGTGATCTTGCAAGGCCAACTGAGCATATATTTCCTTATCCATAAATTTTGTTTGTAAATATATATTTATTGCCTTTTTGAACAATTGTGCAAATAAAAGATTGGTGCCCAGAGAAAGGAAATGCTCTTTATCAGAGCAAAGAGTGGGGAGACGTACCTGGGCGATTCTAGCAGGAATTAGGAGAATTATGACTGTCTGGCTAACACTTGCTATGTACCCGTTTTTATTCTAAGTGCTTTACACGGAGTAATCTACTTAATCCACACAAGAGCCCTTTGAGCTTTATTATCCCTGTTTTACAGATGAGGAAACCTAGTCTCAGAGCGGCTAAGGGACTTGCCCAGTTACATGGCTCTAAGAGGCAGAGCAACCTGGCTCCAGGTTCCACAGACACTCTCACCTGTTGGGGTGGGCAGTTGTGATGCTCCTTCATCTGATGCTTTAAAAAAAAAAGTCTTAGAGAGATTAAGTGACTTGACCGGGCTACACAGCTGACAAATGAAAAAGCTGAGACTTCAACCCAGGTCCAGGTCTCCTATTGCCAAGCTCTTGGCAAGAATGAAAACCTAGGAGTATCAAGTTCTTCAGGGAGGACCAGCCACCACGAGACCATCTTTCCATTCATTCTTGATTTGTCAGTCACTCTGGTCCACTCATGAACCCACATTTTGCCACTAGGGTTCAGCTGTGGCTGATTTTCAGAACCCAAGGTGACAAAAAGGGAAACATATTACTCTTCATACAGTGGTTCTCGGCAGCAGCTATACTTAGAATCATCTGGGGTGCTTTATCAGCTATTGATGCTTAGGTTCCATCTCAGATCAATAAATCAGAGTACCTGGGGGCATCGGTATTTCATAAAAGCTATCCAGGTGAATTTAATCTCTGCCCAGGGCCAAGAACTACTGATTTAGCCAACCCCAAACCCATAGGGGACCCAGAGGGTGCTGCCAAACATTTCTTCACTTTCTCCACCCAAACCCTGCCCCAGAAGAGGCCATGAGTGTCTCTTATTCCTGGCTTGTTCTCTTCTCGTACTCAGCCCACCTCATCCCTTCCCACCAGAGTTCCTGGCTCCATCTTGGGAGACTTAAGTGGATCCTCACAAAAGGAGATGAATTCACGTTTCCGAGTCTTCAGTGCGAAGCAGTTGTGAGGTGGAAGAACATTTCCCCTGCCAATCCTGGCAGGCGAGGATGGGCAGGGATGACAAGGTTTAGACGGAGGCAAAGAACACCACCCTGCACAACTGCCAACTGAGAGGTGCTGGCCAGGAGAAGCGGAGAGCATCGCGAGCCACGGCAGTAGGACCACTAGGGGCTGAAAGGCCTTCCGCTCTTGCCTTGGTTTATATTTCTGTCCATTAAACCAGATTGCAACAATGAGCTTCATGTCCTAACCTGGCAGGCACCGCTGACGTCTCTGAAAATTTCACCAGCCCCCTTCCTCCACCCCATCCGTCCACATGCTCTTCACCATGCGTTGGTGCTGATTCTCCCAACTGTGGGGAAGTTTCCACACAATCTATAAAAGGCCATGATTTGGGGAAAGGGCTTTAGAAACAGAGTCATCTTTAAGATAAGTAGGTAAATAAGAGACAGACGCATAGATGCAGAGAACAAACTGATGGGTGCCAGAGGGTAGGGGAGTCG
Organism: Mormoops blainvillei; assembly: GCA_004026545.1. Taxonomy (NCBI): domain Eukaryota; kingdom Metazoa; phylum Chordata; class Mammalia; order Chiroptera; family Mormoopidae; genus Mormoops; species Mormoops blainvillei. The sequence goes on along the minus strand of PVJD01012084.1, from coordinate 15,118 downwards.
GAGGGCTGGGTGAAAAGGAGTAGGGATTGAGAAGCACTGATTGGTAGGTGCACAGTGGTCATGGGGATGTGAGGTTCGGCATAGGGAACATAGTCAATAATGTTGTAATATCTGTGTATGGCACCAGATGGGCGCTTCAGTGATCCGGGGGTCGCTTTGTAAATTATATAACTGTCTAACCACTGTGCTGCACACCCAAAACTAATATAAAATTATATTAAATGTCAACTGTAGTTGAAAAATAAAAATTTTTTTAAAGTAAAGTAGACAAGAGTCAAACAAGGGTATGACCTTAGGGAGAGATGTAGAAAATAATTCAACATGCGTTTTCTAAGTCTGTCCTTGGGATCAGGCACTATGATAGAAGAAGGACACTGGATCTGGGCCCCAGAACATAGCCTATAGAACAATCATTCTCAAATACTGTCTTGGAGGCTGCCACGATCCAGGAGGGCCTTCCAGATAGACTTGTCCCCGAAAGTGGCAAGGACTGCACTTCTGCTTCTGGCATGGGCGATAACATGGCGCTTCTCGGGAAACAGTGCCTGTTAAGCTCCTTTAGCAGGAACTGGAAGTATGAATAGAGTAGACAGCCGGGCCATGCAACCCTTTGTGAAGCAAAGTAGTGCCAGGCCCTGGGGAGGCTGGAGAGACATTCCTGCCTCTTGCCCTCAACCCCGGGCCTTCACGGGTCTTCGTGAAAACTACAGTGATTTCTGCCACATTGCCCATCTCTCACTTCCAGCCCTTTAAGAAGCTGAGCTGGCGAAGAAGTAGTGCTGACCTGGGACAGCATCAGGGAGTCAGGAGGTTAGATAAGGGGCATTCACATTGTGGGGGGAAGGGCTAAAATCCCTGCACCAGAATCTGCAGTTTCTTGTAGGTCATGGGAAACTCAGAGAGCTGCTGATACCCTAGTAATTATTAATTTACACGCTAGGAGGAGTTCATTATATCCCAAAGGTCTGAGAGAAAAACACACAGGATAATACCCTGGACTTAACTGACTCAGGGGGAGACCCAGGTTTGGGAGTCAGGTGTCCCGGCAGTTACGGTGAGGGCAAGCTTGGATCGAGGTCACACTCCAAGTCAGTTGCATTTGCCCCGTGGAACTCCAAAAAGTGCCACACATCGCACCCTCCTTCCAATTATTTATAAAGGACAGATGGCAGCCTAAAAACACATTTTCCGCATTTTAACAGGGACCAAAGCCTTAAGCTGAAGAAGCATCAGCCAGCAAGTAAAAGAGGTTCAGACCCAGTCGGGTTTTTTCAGTTGTGTTAATTTCCTAGGGCTGCCGTACCAAATTATCACAAACAGCGTGGCTTAAACATCAGAAATTTATTCTCTCACAGCTCTGGCACCCGAGAGTCCGAAATCAAGGTGCCAGCAGGGCCATGCTCCCTCTGAAGCCTCTGGGGGAAGGTCCTTCCTTGTCCCCTCCAGGCTTTTGTAGCCCCCAGGCATTCCTTGGCCAGTGGAGGCATCTCTCCAGTCGCTGCCCCTGTCTTCACACAGCCTTCTTCCTTGCGTATCTGTGTCTGTCTCCCTTCTCCTCTTTTTATAAGGACACCAGTCATATTGGACAGGGGCCCACCTTAATTCAGTACGATCTCGACTTTATTACATCTGCAAAGACCCCATTTCCAAATAAGGTCAATTCACAGGTTCCAGGGACTGGGACAGCAACTTAACTTCCTGGGGCCTACACTTCTCAGCCCTGCGACATCTTGCAAGATGAGAAGAGACGTGCTTGTCAGCTGAGGTGAAGCCAACTTGGGAAACTCCAACCTGCCAAGAATGGTGCTCCCTATATCTGCCTCTCTTCCCTTCTGTTTTCTCCACATGAAGAGCCTTCCCGATAGGACCTGGGTCAGGATGCCACATCTCCTCTCTAGAACTAAAGTCATCGGGACCCGACAGAGGCAACACCCCGGCCCTGACGCACTCTCCTCATAGCCGTGAATTACGCTGGGAGGGAAACGACCCATGTTCCTTCTGAACCTCACTGGCATGGGCGCCAGGGGCCTGGTGGGAATTCTGAATCTGTGGCTCTTGAGCTGTGAAACCTTGGACAAAGGACCAAACATCTCTGAGCCTCGGCTTTCTCCTCTGTGAAGGGGGGGTCTCACTGCATTGTTACAAGGAATAAATACAAAGGTGCATTCAAGGTGCTGAGCACAGAATAAAGTAGGTGTATTTATTGTTCCTAATAGCGTCAGGATGAGGCCCTGGGTCCGTCCGCCGGCTTCTTCAGTGCCAAATAAAGAGCCAAGAAATGGCACAGACTTCGGAGTTGATGTGCCCAGCTTCATCCCCACCGCCAGGGAGAAAAGGGAAGACAAATAAAATGGCCATTTTAACTTATATCCTCAACATTAATTTTCACAGTTAACTGCTGAACTGACTAAATTCTTTTCTTTTCTTAAGGACCTTTATAAATTCCATCATTAATAAAATCAGACATTCAATTAGCAGGAAACTCTGATCGGGAACTGATCGTTTCCTCGATACCTTTCTCTCTCTTTCCCCTTTGCAGCCTCCCTGGCTTGTCCCAGGCTGGGTCCTGCTGATGCTCCATTTCCCACTTTCTCTCCTCTTCCCCACGCCTGTCAGGGCCCCCAACAAAAGCCAGAGAAGAACAGGGGCTGATTTCATTAACCTCTGTCATTGCTTAAATCTCTCTCTTAATTAACATGAGTTAATATGATTAATCAAAATAATGAGACAAACCTATTAAATTAGGGAGGTTTAAATGACAGAACTCGGCAGAAAAAGTAAAAGCAAGAGGAGGCATGAGAAGGACCAAGGGGGAGGTGGTGAGCCCAGAGGTGAGGAGGGCAGGGAGCAGGCAGCTGGCCCAGGCTGGCCCCGTCCAGCCCCAGGCGTGAGGCAGGGGGCGGGGGCTTAGAGAAATTGCTTTCGAGGACATGTTCAGTATTTGTGCCCATCTCAGCTTATTATAACTAGCGCCCATACTTTTCTGGCGCCCATCCAGCTCCTCCTTAGCCGATCCAGTTTCGGAATTCTTGGTAGCCTTATGCAGGTGTTAAATGTTCCCTGATATCCGTAACCTCCCCATCCTGAGACCAGGCTCTTAGACACAGTTGCTTTTTCTAAGGCAGAATAACTCACAATGCAGCTCTGTCCCTCAAACGGTTGGGGAGAGTTATTTTACCTCTTTGAGACCCAGTGAACTCATTTACAAGAATGGGAATTATATTCCTGAGTTGAAATACCTGCTATCAGAATTTAGAGAGGGGCTATGTGAAGATGCCTGGGGTGGTGCCAAGTCCATAGCAACCCCCTCCCCTCCCATGAAAGTTCTTTTCCTCCTTTCCCTGCTATGACTATGACAATACTTCAACACTCTAAAGTGCTTTTTAATTCTAAACATGTTTCCATGCACACTGGTCTACCAAAACTTCAGGTGATAAGCAGGACAGGTGTGCTTTTACAGATCAGTGAGGTTTTGCCAGAATTACTGAGTACCTTTTGGGTGTCAGACGCTAGGCAATGTCGCTCAAATCCAACAAGGTAAAGTGGTTTATCAGGGATATCTAGAACCTGGCCTCCTAACTCCTAGGCCAATGGGATTTCCATTGCCCCAAACTCCAAGTAGGCAGGAACACCCACAGTACCCTCAGAAGCTCCTTTTTCTCTGCTGTGGCTCCGTGGCCTCCAGCTGCTGACTTGCTTGGCGGGAAGTCCATTCAAAAGACAACAGTGGCTCTCCGGGCTGACAGATGACTCAGGTTCATCATCAGAACTTCTTATTCCAGTGAAACCACCCTTTTGGTGCCAAAGAGTACTGCGGACACTCTTTGCTATCCAGATACTTGCTATTTGAACGTAGGAATTGAATAAAATCTAAAAATTTTAACAAATAGGGCTTATATCTCTTGCTCTCTGAGTTCTTAGTATTTGGCATCTAAAATTCTGGAAACAGATAACGGGATAATTCAGCATCCCTCACCACATAATATCACACTATTTGGATTTGGGAACTGTGCAGATTGGGATAGTGAGGGACACTACCTTTTATCTTAGGTTGATGAAAATAGAATAGTGACTCACTTAATATGTAAACGATACGTTCATCTCAGTAAAGGTCAAATTACATACCTGGACTGCATCCAAACACAGACATTATAGAACCTGGAATAGGAAAGGGGTGGGACAACTGACTTATTATGGTGCACACAGAAAAACAGGCATGATGAGTTCGCAAGATCCTTCAAAGTAATAGTGTGCTGGTACCAGCCTGCTTTGGTTCATAAGAGCCGATTGTTCGATTCTCAGGTATTTTGAGAGCCAGTTGTGAAACATAGCAATTATGATAGGAGCCATGCTAAGAATATTTACACCATGGAAATCTGCAAATGCTATAAAACAGCTTTCTTTTTTCCTGAAAAGCCAATTTATCAGCCCGTCACTTTCAGTAACAGTCAATGCCATATTTGCCTTGTGAGTGGCAATTTAGTTTCAGCAAATATTATCACCTAGTCCACTTAATGTGGAATTTTATTAGTATTATACCTTTTTGGATTTAATTAAATTTGGTTTTGTGATTCATGTAAGAGATATAAGCATAAGGAGTGTACACTTAGTTTTATGCCTATTTATATTTTGGTGTTATTCTATAATAATAATTTTAAATTAAAATTGGGTGTTGGCAAGAATTTTTTTATTTACTCTAGTCTGAGCAACACTGACCCAAACCCATTAAAGTTAAGAATCCCAGGCTGGCACATAAGGCCCTTTGGGACCTGACCTCAACCTGACCTTCCCCAACTTGAACTCCCTGCTGCAGCCAAAGTGGTCTCTCCCTGTCCCATCAATACATTTCTCAGGGATGTGGCACTTAAATGAGATCACAGAAATGAAAGTACAGTGCCCACACTATACTCCTCCACGCTCTGCTACATTCGAATCCGTCCTTCGAGGGTGACTCAGATTCTGCCTCCGCTGCAGACTGCTCCTGGGGCAGGGGTCCCACTCTGTATGTACCACCCGGTGAGCTTGATTTTACCAACTGATGCCCCTCACCTCCTTGACGAGAGGGGAAGCTGTTGCAGGTAGGAGTTCTAAGGGCCCTGGTAGGTCACTCTAACAACTTGCCGTCACCTCCAAACTTACTTGTATTCTCATACTTCCTTCCCTTCTGTACATGAGAAAGAAATTTACTGACGTCTTGCTAAGCCAGCCCTTCCGCCAGTTGTCTTGACCTCAATCATTCCTACTTCTCCTGGGCATTTGACCCATCAACTGTCTTCTTCCTCTGTCTTCTGTCTTTAATTCCCTCTTCTCTTAACTTTCCCTCTTAACCCTGTGTATCCTCCATCCCTGAAAGAAAGTAAAACCCACCAATAACCATGAAAGATGTTTTCAGCGGCATGTAACAGAAAGCCTAATTAAATGGTTTGAATAATCATTAAGTGTATTATCTCCCATTAATGAGAAGCCTGGATGGAGGGCAGTCTCCAGGTAGCATGACAATCAGAGTTCAGCTCTCTGTAGTCAGACTTGCTTCTCTCATGGTGGATCGCCTTGATCCATCTGATTGGGCCATAAATTGAAGTGCCCCGGATAATAAATAACTATTGCCAGGAGAATGCCCTGCTGTGATGGACTTAGCTTATGTTTTTGAGCCAACTAGTGATAAAGAGGAATGGGATTATCATGATTTGTCTAGATTAATCAATGCTCATACCTGGGACTTGGAGTCAAAGGGTTTCATCACAGTGGGTGGAAATTTTAACAAGATTGGGGTTCTGTTAGGGAGTAAGAAGAAGGGCAACAGAAGCTTGGAAGACCACCATTAGCTCCATTATTCTACTTTCCCCACTCTCAGCTACTACTGTCTCTCCTGTTCTTAAGCCCCTGATCTCCTTTGAGAAGCGATGGCTTGTTTGCTGTCTTCACTACTCAATGTACTGCAACCCGGTTTCCAACCCTGCTGCCCTTGCCAAGATCGCTGGTGTCCTAATTTGGTCTCTCTGTAGGCTTTGACACCTCTACCCTTCTTTACTCTCTTTCACTGATTGCCAGACTCATAACCTTCAGACGATCAGTCCATCCTCTTCAACATGCTCCCATGACTCAACAACGCTTATTCCACAGACATTTTTTGAGCACCTACCATATACCAATTTGATATATCCAACACATAAATATACAGTGCAAATTATCTTGAATGTATAGTTTAGCCTCACTTTTTACCTCCACGGTTGCAGTAACTTCCCAAATGGTCCCTCTGCCCCCAGTACCCGCCCCCCCCATCTTAGCAATCTGTTTTCCTTGCTCACAGGTGAGATATTACTGAACACAAGTCTGGTCATCATATCCTCCTGCTTTTATTTCTCCTACAGGAGAAAGCTCCAAATCCCTGGCATGGTATTCAAGGCCTTGCCAATCAGGTCCCCCCAACCTCTCCTAGTCTGTAGGCCATCCCTTCCCCTCTTATATTTCAAGTTGAGGGCATAATGAACAATTACTTCCCAAACACATCATGAGCTTTCCCAATTTGAAGTTTTTTTTTTCATATTCTCTCTCTCTCTCTCTCTCTTTCTCTCTCTCTCTCTCTCTCTCTCTCTCTCTCTCTCTTTAACTGAAATGCCCTCTTCTGATTTTTCTGCTAGGAAAAAAAAACAAACAAAAACCCGACTCATTTTTCAAGACCCAGTCTCCACGTCACCTCCTCAGTGAAGTCTCCTCCAAGGCCAAGTCAAGCACGTCCTCTGTGGCCCCAGAGAACTCTGCCCACATCAACAGTAAGCCCTTCTCAGAGTGTGTTATAGTTAGGGTTATACTCATGAATCCTTGAAGGGAAAGACTGGACCTAAATCATCATTCTGTACTAAGCACAAACACTTGGCAATAAAAGCTCACTGTATATCTGGGGAATTAAGTGAACTAATTATTTCCACCATCACATATTACAGATGAGGAAACTGAGGGCTAGAAAAGAAGTGACTTGCAATGATCATTCTGTGTATTGAATCAGCATTCTTTTGCTGCAAGTAGAAAAAAAATGGCTTAAATAAAGAAGGGAAAATTTTTGGCTCACTGAATTGAAAACTCTGTCTTCAAGGGTAACTTTTATCTAAGGATTCAAAAACTGTCACCCAGACCTGACTTCTCAGCTCTGCTTTGCTCTCTGTTGGCTTCAGTCTCTTGTTCTGCGGCACCCTAAACTACTCTGCACATGGGTCTGTACTGGTGGAAAAGAGAATGCCTTTGGTGGTCAGTTAAGTAAAAGTCCCATCATTTGTTTTAATTGTGACTTGAGTCACATGCAATACTGTAATGGGAGTTCTATGTCACATGTTCACCCATGGAGCTGTGGGTAGAATCAATTCCACCAAAGCATGGGAACTGAGAACGGGAGAGGGGTGTTCCCTCTCAAGTAATACTGTCCAATAGAATACGCATATCTGTGTTGCCCAGGATGGCAGCCATCAGCCACATACGGCTGTTGAGCACTTGAAATGTGGTTAGTGCGACTGAAGGGCTGTATCTTTAACTTAATTTAATTTAAATTAATTTAGATTTAAATTTAAACAGTAACATAGTTAATGGCTATTGTATTGGACAGTATAGCTGTAGGAAAGGGAAAGCTAGAATTCTATACTGTCCAACATGGAAGCCATTAGCTACATATGGCTATTGAATCACAAGGAATATTCACGCCCAGATTACTGTACTGTGAATTTCTCCAAGGATGGGCTGCATCAGAATGGCCTAGAAGTTTTTTAATCCAGATTTCCAAGTTTACTCCAATCTCTAAGATTCTGATTATTGTGGATTCAGTGCTATTTGGGATGGGCATTTATTGAAGGACATGGACGGTAGTGGGTAGTATCTCTGTGGCTATATCATTATTTTGAGTCTTAGAGCTCCCAAAGCTAGAGAGCACAGAGCCCTCATTCTTCCCTCCTTCCCTCTCTCCCTCCCTCTCTCCCTCCTTCTCTTCCTTTCCTCCATTAGCCATATCCTGATCATCTACTAAATATAATTTACTATGCCAGATACCCTTACATCCCTGAATCATTCATTCATTCACTCATTCATTAAATGTCTTCTATGTGCCAAGTGCTCAGCTCAGGGATTAAAAAGTTGAACAAGAAAGGCAGGGTCCCTTTCCCATTTGGGAAGTAAGACAACATTCATGCACTATTTACCTGTATGATGAACATTCAGAAGGGGAGATTGCAAAGTAGGGGCTCCAACACATCTGGAGGAGGCCTCGCTGACATTAACCTGAGACTGGAGGGTAAGGAAGAGCCAGGGATCTGGGTGAAACTCTCTCAAATCATTGACCAGGCCAAAAACGAGAACCAGAAATCCCCACACCCACTCCAGCCTTGTTCTCTGTTGAGGGGAAAAGAAACTCAGAAGAACAAAGTTGGAGGACTAACACTATCTTATTTCAAGACTCAACAAAAAAGGAACAAAAAAAAGATTCATCATAAAGCTACATGAATCAAGACAGTGTGATATTGGCATCAATACAGACAAATAGATCAATGCAAAAGAATAAAGAATCCATAAATAGATCTATACACACGAGCAGCTGATTTTTTTGAAGGTGTAAACTCAATGCAGTGGAAAGAATATAGTCTTTGCAACAAATGGTACTAGAGCAATCGAATATTCATATGGAAAAGCTGAACTTCAATCCATACCTCACATCATATTTTTAAAAATTAATTCAAAAAAGATCACAGCCCTAAATGTAAAACCTATCCATAAAATTCCTAAAAGAAAACACAGGTGAAAAAACCTCTGTGATCTTGGGTTGGCAAAGAATTTTTGAATAAGACACCAAAAGCATGATCTATTAAAAAAAAAAGATAAGTTTGACTTTATCAAAATTAAAAATACTTCTAGTCTTTGAAAGACACGGTTGAGGGAATGAAAATGCAAGCCAGAGACAAGGAGAAAATATTTGTAATTATATATCTGATAGACGACATGTATCCAGAATAAAGACTTTTCAAAATTCAATAATTAAAAAGCAAAGACTACAATAAAAAAATGAGAAAAATATTTGAACAGACACTTTAGCAAAGAAGATATACAGATGGCAAATAAGCACATGAAAAGATGTTCAACTATGTTTAGTTGGAAAACAATCATTATTCACTAATGATAATTAATGAAGCCTAAACTATCATTAGTCATTAGGAAAATGCAAAGCCTAAGCTATCAGTAGTTTTTCGGAAAATGCAAGTTAAAACCTTATACCTATTAGAATATCTAAATGTAAAGGAATGATTACATCGAATGTTGGCAAAGGTGTGGAGCACATGTAATTCTCGGCCAGTTTGGAAAACAGTTTGGCAGTTTCTAAAATAAAAACCCAATGAACAAAAAACCATATACCTATTATAAGGTCCAGCCATTCTATTCTTAGATACTTACACAAGAGAAATGAAAACATATGTTTATATAAAGACTTACACATGAATGATCGTAGAAACTTTATTTCTAATAACCTGAAACTGGAAAGAACCCGAATGTCATCAACAGGTAAACAGACAAAGAAATCTGGTATGTCCATACAATAGAAAACCATGCAGCAATGAAAAGGAACGGAATTCTTATACAAATTAGAATGAATCACAAGACAATTATGCTGAGTAAAAAAAGTAAGATAAAATGTGTGCTGTGTGATGCAACTCATATAGAATTCTACAAAATGCAAACTAATTTATAGGTGCCGAAAGCAGATCAGTGGTTGCCTGGAGACAGGTAAGGAGAAGAGGGGAGGGCAGGAGTGATTACAAAAGGTGGAAGGAAACCTTGCAGAAAGGGACAGTGTGTATGTTCCTTATCTCAATCACAGGTGTATAAATATGCCGAAACATCAAATTGCACAATTACAAATATGTGCCATTTTTGTATGTCAAGTATACCTCAGTAAAATTATTTTTAAAAAGAAGAATTCAGGGAAAAAAACAAAAACAAAAACAAGGCCTTTCTCTCCTGTGTGCTCTGTGTCACTCTATCCATCCATCACAGGCTTACTTGCTCCTGAAAAGTGGGAGCCATGTGTTCTGCCCCCCACTTATAATTAAAGAGCCTGGGTGTGTGAAAGAACATGGGCAAAGGGTCTTTTATCAAGGCCAAGGCGATCCTTAGCAAAGCCACCATCCGGATGTGCCCAAAGAAATTGGAAAGAACTACAAATGATAATGCAGAGAGTGAGTCCTTGGAATCAGACAGACTGGGTATAAATTCTGGCTCCATGACCTAGCAGTTAATTTCTAACCTCTCTAAACCTGCTTCTTTACCTAAAAAAATGGGGCCATACATAACATCACAGAAAGGTTCCCGGAAAGATTCAGCCAGGCTCTATTTACAACTACATCAGGCCTCGCACAGGGAAAAGGTTTCCTCTATCCGGGGAGGCAGCACCTAGAAAGGAGAAGACCCAAAGTCTGAAACTGGAAAACGTGGGTTCTAGTCCTAATCCTGCCTCTTACATGACCTTGCCACTGGTCTGTGAAGCCCTTCTGCAGTGTGGCTGGAGAGGGGAGAACAATGGACCGGACATATCAGCTCTCCACCCCACTAGGCTCTCCAAGCCCTGGCTGGGGGTTCAGTCAGGTAGGTCAGGAGTCAGCGAACAACCACCCACAGGCCCAGCCTAGCTCACCACCCGTTTCTGTACAGCCCGTGAGCTAAAAATGGTGTTCGCATTTTTAAATGGTTGGGAAAAATTCCAAAACAGAATAATATTTTGTAAGGTGTAAAAGTTACGTGGAATTCAAATTTCATGGATTCTTGTGATAAAAAGTCAGAATAGAGTAGTTGCAACTGAGACCACACAGTCCGCAAAGCCTGAACTCTTCACCACGTGGGCCTTGAACAGAAAACATTTGTGGACTCTGGAGTTAGATCATCAGAAGCAACATGCTTGCCTTGGGATTTGCTTAGCTCCCCACAGAAAAGCAGTCAGTGTTCTAAGATTCAATTCCATGCTCTTAACTTTTACAGCGTTCATAAGAAACATCCATTTGAATGGAATTTATATCTTTCGTAATAAACATTTTCTTGAATTTTATGCCAGAAAAGATGTTTGTTTTCAACTGACCTTACATACATCATTTAATCACTCCACTGCAGCCAGCATATTGTAAGTGGCTCAGAATTTTAGATTATTTTAAATTATACTGACAAGCAATTATTTTATGATTATGCATTTATGTATGTGTTTACCCTCCATTTATGGTTAGTGATGGTGGTTTTTCCATTTATGAAAATATCAAACTTTCTTTTTTAATTTATTTAAATGAAATAAGTGCAATGACTTTAAAAAAAATGTCAAGTAAGTAACAATTTGGGTAGATCCACAGGAAAGGCAAAATACATTGCAGTTGTTCAAGAATAACAGAAGTTTGGAAAATACCATATTGAATTATAAGAACAACATGTTTTCCTTTTCGCCATGGTTGCCAGGAAGCTCAGGATTAAAGGTAGTACCCATTTGCAGTAATATTCAAGATTCTGTAATCTACTTCATTCTACTTCTTTGTGCCTGTCTTTATTAGGGCACTTTCCACACCATATAGTTTCTGCTGGCTTACGTGTCTGTCTTCCCAGCAAAATGGGAGCTTTGCATTCCATCGTGCCTGTCTACCCAATTCTAGCACATGTTAGATGCACAGAAGGATGTATTAACAAACAGAGGAATGAAAAGATGAAAGGCTGCACGAATGGTAGTGTTCACTTCCCTACGCTTTTTAACAACAAAGTAGGAGGGACTCCAGAGAGCAGGAGGGAGAGAGGGTGGCAGACCCAGCTGACCCTGTGGGGAGGATATTTGTAAAGTTCTGACTGCCTGTCCTCCTCTGAACTCTCAAGGAGGATCTGCTGCCTGTGTGGGGCAAGAGGGGTCAGAGTTGGGGGACTAATGGATAACAAGGGTGCTTAGCAGATTTCGGGCATTGGGCTGCCATATCTCAATTAGTCTACACCACAATCCTGTCCAAGTACATATGGTTGTTATCCCCAACTGGTGAGGAAACTCAGCCTTTGGGATCTCATGGATCAATAAGATATCCAAAAAGTCAAGGAGGGTACCCACATAAGTGTTGTCAAAGTTCATTTTCCTAAGTAAGGACGGTTGGAAAAACTACCATCGATCATCGCCATTATTTCAGAAGAAAGTACATTTTAACAATTAAGAAAATGTTGGAGAGGAAATACCCTCTGAATAAAGAACAGTTCTTAACATTAAAAAAAAAGAGCTTCAAAAGAAACTATCACATTGTCCTTAATTTTCTCATTTCTCCAGCCATCAAAAAAAAAAAAAATGACATGGAATGGGGTAGAATGAGTTTAAGGGGACACCTACGGCAGGCTGCAGGGAGATGAGTTCAGGAGTGCTGAGCAAAGCCTCAGGATGGGACAGAGGTGGGTGTGCCTGCCACGCAGAGCCCCCCAGGACACACCTGACCAGCAGTCAGGACAGAACCTGGGGAGACCCCCCCAAACAAGATTTTGGACAAGTGAGTTGCTTGTGTCCACTCAAGGCATTGGCCCAGACATCCTGAGAAATGGGATTTCAAACCTTGGATGTACCCACGAGATCATCCTGTCCAACCCCTCATGTTACTGAGAAAGAAATTCAGTCTCAAAGGCTAAACTCTGATGGAAACACAAGGCTGCCTGTTGCAGAGCCAGGATCCTAACTCCAGTCTCCTCTTCCCAACCAGCACATTCTCCCCACATCACTGGTACTTGCCGGAGGACAGAAACTCCAGAATCTACTTCTAAGGGTGGGGCATGGTCATTTACCTGTCTCCAAGACATTAGAAGGACACTTTTCCTGGAAAAGGACAGTCCTCCTCCCCCTTCTCCACAAATGTGCACGAACAATCATGGGTCTCCAATGTGCTGAGGACCTATATGGTGAGAAGAGCAAGCCCCTCTGCCCCCCAAGAGTCCCCAGGGAGTTGTCCTCACACTGGGCAGAAGCACACGGGGCCGGGGATGGACTGTGCACTCCCTGATCTCTGCCTCCAAGAAGAGTGCTCACTGTACTGGCCAGCCAGACCTTGGGGGACACAGTGGGCCTCACTGTTCCCTTTCCTGTCTCCCCATTGCTCTGGAGCCCATGGACATCTCACTCCTAGTTCTTTCCTAAAACCATTCCCATAAAGATCATTCATGACCTTTGAATAACCAAGTGCAGTGACCCCCTCTCAATCCTCAATCCACGGGACCACTGCTCAGCATTTGACCATGTTTACATATATGTAACTATCCATCATAAGCTAATGACGTCCCCATCCACCCCAGAGCATGAACCAAACAATTCAGTTCTCCTTGATTCCTTGTTCTGTCCCCTCTTCCAGTCCAAGCTCCTGTCCCCGCTTCCAATGATGTATTTCTTAACACCCTCGCCCACTCTGTGAGCTCCCCAGCCCTAACTCAGACCTTCTCGCTGCTCCCCCAGATGCGACATTTGCTTCTCTCTCTTTTTATTTTTATTATTTTTATTCTGAGAGTATGTTTATTAAAGCTGGGGACAGTGAAACAAGGAAGGGCTTAGGATAGAAGAAGCAACAGGAGAGAGCCCAGGTGGGGCTGCTTGGGCTCGTTGGACAGTCAGGGGAAAGGGGGTCTCGGAGGCAGGGTCAAGGGGTGAGCCCAGGGGGAGCTGCTGCTGCCCTTGCTCCCCTGGTTGCAAGTGTCACGGGACCCTCAGAGTTTAGGAGATACACGCCTGTGGGGGAAGCAGAGGAGGGAGGGAAAGGTGCAGGCGCGCTACTGGGAGGGAGAGTGCATGCTGGGCCCTCTCTTCACTCCCACCTGCTCCGGCCCTTCTCCCTGTGGCTGCTGGTTAACGGTCTAAAACAGCAGCCAGCAAAAAAAGGTCAAAAACTAAGGTGGACCACGCCTTCCCACCACCTATTTCCATGTCTTTAAATGGTTATATAAACACTTACACAGTATCCTTAATTTTCCTCTTAGCCTAAAATACTTACTCTCTGGCCCTTTCCAGAAGAAGTTTGTTGACCTCTGTTATAAACCAAGACCTGGTCGCTGCCCCACTGCTGTTCACCTGGACCAGACTCCGGTGCACGTCAGAGCCCCGAGGCACTGGCTGAAACGCGGATCTCTGGGCTCCAGCAGCTAAGATTCTGGTTCCGTGGGCCTAGGGCGCAGCCTGGGATCTGTATCCTAACAAACATTCACTGCACGCGCCCCGGTTGTCCTCGGGTAAATGGTCCAAGGTCCCTGGCTTGCGGAATTCTGTTCTACCTGTAGAGACAACCCAGAGTTCCTGAGACGGCCCAAACAGCCCGTGCCCTTGCTCACAGTGTGTCTGCCTGGAAAGCCTTGTTAAATGCCTTCCTCTTTCAAGGTTCAACCCAAAGGCCACATCTTCTTCCCAGGCCCCCACCACTACCCCAGGCCAGCGTGGTTACCCTCTCCTCTGTCCTGCTCCATAAAGCACTTGCCCCTCTATAACCCAGATGATGTGCTAATGTGTCTTTCTCAATAGCCGCACGTGAGCAGTTCATGAAAGACATCACTTCATTGTGTCCCCGGTCCTTGCAGAGAAGGCACTTGATCAATAGTCAATGATTCAATGAATGAACGGGTGGACTTACTTCAAACTGCCACTTAACACAGTGCAAAGTCAGGGCTGGAGTCCAAACGCCAGACCCCCAGTCGGGTGACCCCCGTGCCCAGCCATCAGCTGCTAGGGCAGAGCGGTTCAGAGCCAGGGCTGGCCTGGGTGTGAATCCAGCTCTGTACCCTGCCAGCTCTGTGACCTTGGGCAACTTGGACAAGCTCTCCGAGCCTCATTACATCATCTCTAAAATGAGAAAGATGATACTAATAGCACTTACCTCATGGAGCTGCTCTGAGGCTTAAATGAAATAACCCACGGAAAGTTCTTCAGCACATTGTAAGCGTTCGATCCTGTTAATTATGGTTGTTATTCCGTCACCTTCCTTTGCCCACACCTGGCATCTTCCCAAGGGGAGCCTGATAGGGAGCCCCAGCCTTGCCCTAGGGAGGGCGCCCTGGAGGCTGTTCAGACTTGAGCCTCAGGGCCAGCCAACACCACCCCTCTGGTCTTCGGGGTCTCACA
>PVJD01012083.1:27332-42056 GCA_004026545.1 Mormoops blainvillei | reverse complement strand
CTGCGCCTGCGCCTGCGCGGGGCCGCCGTCGGGGCAGAGCGGGCAGCCCCGAGGGAGCGCCGCGTCGCCGCGTCGCCTGCGCCGGCGCTGCAGGCTCTCCTCGCTGAGGCCCAGCACGGCCGACAGGTGGCCGATGTAGCGGATGGCCAGGCGCAGCGTCTCGATCTTGGTCAGGCTCTGGCCGGCGGGCGCCACGGACGGCGGCAGGAAGCGGCGCAGCTCGTGCAGGGCGCGGGCGAGCGTGCGCATGCGCAGCTTCTCGCGCTCGCTGGCGCTCTGCCGCTGCCCGACGGCCGGGCCCGAGCGCGCTCGTCCCGGCGCCGTCGGGGTGGCCTGTGTGGCAGGAGCGCCACGGACCGGGGGCGCGGCCTGCGAGGGGCCGCGGGCGCCCTCGCAGGAGCACGAGCCCGAGGAATCCGAGGACGAGGCCGGGGAAGTGGAGTCCGAGTGCCCAGCCCAGCCCCAGCCTTGCGGTAGGATCCAGTGGTCGAGGGTGCGCAGAGCAGGGGACTGGGCCATGGCCGGGCCGCGGGCTCGGGGACGCTGGACCGGCCACCTCTGGGCCTGAGCTTTTATCTGGACCAAAGGTGCGAGATAGCCCCCCCGCCAGGTTACAGAGAGGTGTCAAAACCCACAGAGCCCAGGGAAGGTCTGGGCAGGGGGGCCCTGGGAAAGCGGGCCCATTTGCGGAGGTGTGGATTCTGACTCCTCGGGGGCTCTAATGGAGGCCCCTGCAGCCCGGGAAGTGTGGGAGGGACAATTCGCATCTGGATGGAGCTGCTAAGCTTCTCACCGGGTTCCCACCCACTCCGCCCCGTCCACTGAGCAGGGTGAGTGCCCGGGAGTCCGACAACGTTGGGCACCGCCACCGTCACGGGCTCCCAAACTGCCCCTCAAGTGACTCATGGACCCCTGTGAAGAGTGGCCGCCTCCCTGATCACCCGTCCCCTGGGGGCTGTGCCCAGTAACCCAGCACCTACAAGTGTGCGTGTAACACACGCACGAGGGACCTGTCATCAGGGATGGGGGGCGGGGAACACACAGGTGGACCCTTCCTGGGTTCTTTGGAACCTGCGCTGGCTGATTTGCTGAGTGACATGGAGAAAGTCGTCTCACTGCCTACAGTTAATTTCTGTTCCTGAAAAGCAGAACAGAGCATCCTGGGGGAGAATGAATGAATGGGGTGCAGTGGGTGAAGGAATGGGGAAGGTGGGCCCCCAAGCCGGCCAGCGTCAGACCCTCTTTACTTGCTGTGTGGCTTTTACTTACTGTGTGGCTTTGGGCAAGTGGCTTAACTCCTCTGAGGCTCAAGTTTCCTCATTCTCAGCAATGATACAAAATACCACCACCGGGGAGGGTTCCCAGTACTAAGCGGAACCATCCATGGAACCCTTTACTGTGAACTTGGCAAGCAAACTAAATGTTTGGTGCTATCATTTCATAAAGAAGGTACTTACATTTCAAGGTGCTCGTAGGCATTCTCCATTTAATTCATATTTATTTACCAACTGGTAAATGCCAGTCACACCAGGGAGAACAAGCTAGCTGAGTCCTCTGCTCTCAGGAGGTTTCAGTTTGGTGGGAGAGAGGAGTGAGCAGGCCATTGTGCACCGGAGGCCTGACACTCACTATCTGTGTGCCCTGGGACAGAGCCCTTCCCGTCCGAGCCTTCTGCTCTATAAAACAGAGATAATAATTACATGTCTGTCACAGGACTGACTGTTCCAGTCTCTGAGCATAAACTTGGACATAGTAAAGCGTATGAAGTAAAACCTCTCACCCCTCAGCAATAGTTAACAGTTTAAAAAAGCTCTCTGTGTTCATTGTGATCTTTTCAAAAACAGGCCTGATGCGAAGGCAAAAGGCCTCACAAGTCCCGGAGACTGTAGAGCTCCAGCCACAGAGGTGCGGAGGCCACTGTGGGGCCTGGGACCATGCGCAGGACTAGGGTAGGGAGTGTGGCAGATGGCATCCTGGGTGTGGGACTTTGCAAGGTGTTCCCTAGGTGTCAGGAATAGGTTAGCCGGTATCAGTCAGAAGTCGTCAATGGCCTTGTAGTATTTTGTGGCTGTCTTTAAAAACTAATCTTTAGTTACACAAATTATGTAACGCATACATTCTCTTTGTTAGACGTGGAGACACGAGAGAGAACACTGAACGCTGGAGTCCCCCAAAGGCAACAGCTGTTGTTAAAGGCTTGTCAGGCACCTCCCAGACCCGATCCGTGCATTCACGTCCATCAGTGCGTATCCTTAGAAGGCGCGCAGTATAGAGGAGGTGACATTAAGTCATGTTGCATGTACCAGCCTGTAACTTGTTCTCTTTTCATTCAGTAGCCTATTTCAGAGCATTCCATGGCAGGACATATTTAGCTTATAGTTGGTCATAGTTGATTTGAATGTTTATCCATTTCAATCATCGAGAATAATTTTAACTGGGAGGGGGGAAAAGTAGCAGGAGGTGCAGATAGACCTTCAAGGATGAAATTACATCACTTTCTCCTCAGAACTTGTTTTAAAATACACTGGATCAGAGATGGTTCTTGTTACCACCGTAACACTATGATGAAGTGACAATTGACCTGGAGTAACGTTGATCAGGGCAACTGTCATGTGGTTTATTGTAGCTGCTATACCTGAGGAGACGAAACAAATTTACTCATAACACAAAAAGGAGTCGGTTAACCATGCCGGATTTCAGACAGGCTTTCTTTGGAAAGAAGCAGTTAGTTATGCAACATTTCATGACTTAAAAGGGTTTAAACCAAGGTTGAAGAGATACTACTTTTTCGTGAGGGCAGGGTGGACTTAGAAGACATCCAGCCCTACACATTCGAGGTTGAAATAATGGCAAACACAAGTAAATCATAATTTATTCATCCAAAGCACAATACTATAAAACTGACTAATTGTACTATAAAGGGATTTGTGTACATGGAATTGACAGTTGTAAACAAAATTCATCTGGTTTCACATATATATATATACATATATGAACTATATATATATATTTCTATATCTGGATTCTGAAGTTTCAGAGTAATGGGCTTTTGATCTTGAGTTTTCCCACCAGCCCTTTTTAACTGCTGTGTAATATTCCCCAGCATGCTCACATCCTAGCCAGTCTCTTACTGATGCATCTTTGGTGTATTTTTAGTTCTGGCCAAACAGTGCTGGCTTGGGCCCAGGCAGCTCGATTTGGAGTGGTAAGGTACAGTAGCCTTATGATCACCAGGAAGGTTCCAAATACCCAGAAGCACTCCTCCTCTCTCCCATCCCACCCCCAGCCATCAGAGCCAGTCTAGAGGGGTTTTCCATGAAAGGATGTGGTGAATAATTGGAGGCCACCTGGTACAGAGCCCTGGGCGTGGCGTGTTTTCCTCTCTGGGAGAGCCTGGCCTTCTGTCTTGGTGTGGGCTAGCGCTGGAGTCTGGGCCTAACTGTGAATGTTGGAGCATAAGTTCTGGAAGGTGGGGCCCTGGGCCTGGCTTGCCCTGGCTCGTCACTGGACCTTGAAGCCAGGTTCTGTGTCCAGGGGTGCACTGTCTGCCCGCCGCACTCACCGGGAGGAAACCAAAGTGCATCCTCCCTCTGGGCCCAGCTGTGGGATCAGGCAGACCTGGGCTTCAGAGTCTCAGCTCCACCGTTCGCCAGCTGAGGAGATAGATGGTACCCAGATCTAGGACACACGGTCAGCAGCGCGTTCACGAGCGTGGCGGGGACTTCTGGTTGTCCACGCAGCATGTGTTACATGCAGCCTCTGTGCTTCTTCGCTCCTGAATACCAGGAGCCTGTATTATTGTGGATGGTTATTATGCCCAGCTGAAAAAACCCCTACAGTTCCCAGCCCCTCTTGCAGATGGAATGGCCCATGAAACGTTACTGGAAAGATTAGATGGAGCTTCTAGAAATGCTCTTTAAAGTAGGGCTTTTTACCTGGCTATCGCTTCAGCAGCCCTTTTGTGATCCCGAGGCACCCTCAAGGGCCAGAGTCGCTAAGGCTGGTGGAGCAGAAAGAAGCCCAAGGCGTCAATGACAACATGGAAGTGTCCCAGGAACCCAGGACTGCCTACCCCTGAAGTTTCTTTAGTGTGAGAGAAAATGAATTACCATCTTAAGTTATGGTCATTTTGGGTATTAGCTATGGGCAGCCAGACACATCTCCTGCCCGCTAAATAAAGAAGTCCCTCAGGCGTCCTCGTGAACAAGTGGGGCCGGGTCAGCTGGGTGACAGTTCAGTTGAGTGAATCCATAACCGATTCGTTGTTTTCACAGATGAACGGATGAACGTTCACTTGAGGAAGGTCCGTCGTGCTGCGCCCCTAGCGCTGCTCCCAGTCCTGGCACGGGCAGCAGCGTGAAGATTGAACTGATCTAACGCCGGGTAAGATCCACACCCAGGAAGGGGACTGGGTAACAGCTGGGACCTGAAGAGACCCTGACAAGCTGGAAGAACCCATCAGATCTAATAAGGTGGAACTGACGGGGCCCTGTGTGTCCTCCCTCCAAGTTCAGGGTTGGGAGCAGGGGGCTTGTATAACCAGCAGCACGTTCAGCGAGGGCACAGCATTCACTGCCCTCCGTGAACCCAGAGCATGGGAAACAAATGTGACCGCTGTCCCCTTCGTGGCCAGCAAGGTCTTCAGCCACGGAGGCTGGTCTCTTATTCCTCAGGCAGAGCGGGCCATACCCAGAGAATGTGGTCACATCTGGGGGGCCTCAATTTATGAGGGATGGGGACAAACTTAGGGGAGGGAAGCCGGTGAGGGGGCTTGAAGCCAGGTCCCTAGGGAAATACCTAAAGGACTCAGGGCTGCTTTGTCCAAAAAGAAAAATTAGGAGATGTGCTGTTGTGGCCAGAATACTCCAGGGAGTGTGAGGAGCTTGCCGGGGTCAGAGGGGCCGTCTGGGGAGTGAGAGGCCTGTTTCTGGAGGTGATCAAGGAGAGGCCAGATGGCCTCCTGGGGGGGCACGTCAGATGCAGTGGGAGGCAGCCCCTGCCTCTGACAGCCCCAACAAGCTCCATCAAACAGGGAGCCGGACCTGCTGATCCCTGGAGACTTGTAGAGCTAGAGCTAAGAATCGGGGCGAGGCCAGGAGGGGCTGCCTCCAGACCGTGGGCAGTCTCGGTGAGGGGCCATGGGGACCCGTCAGGGCGCACTGGGCTCGGGGGCGCACAGTGAGGCCTCGCAGTTGCTGCGGCGCTCAGAATACTCGCTGCCCTGCTTTGCGTGCCTGAAGCCCTGGCTCAGCGGGGCCTCCTCTGGGGTGGGAGCCACAGGGCCACCTCGGCCTTAGGCTCAGCTTGCCTGTGTGGCACCGGCCTGGCGCTGTGAGGCCAGCAGTGCCTGTGTCACTGCACCTGTTATATAGGTGCGGACGCCGGGGTGTCCAGCCCATCACCCCCTTACCGGCGTCCCCGGACTTGGCCCCTGAACACAGGCAGGTGAGAGGGGCATCCGCCCCTGTGCTGTTAGGGGCCGTGGGAGGGCAGTGGCCCTGGCCAGGCCTGCTGTTGGTGGCCTAGTGCGGGCCTCCCTGTTTGCTCACACCCACCTGCAGTTCTGCACCCGCTCTTATCTCAGGTGGGCATGGTGCCCGGGAGCAGATCCAAGGCTGGAGCCAGGGCAGAGCCTGGCCTCTGCCCCATAGGCCTTCTTTCCCTTCTAGGCCCTGGGCGTGGCCAGGCGCTGGGAACACGGGAGGGAAGGTGGGAGGGAGGCGGGCCATGTGGGGGCGGCGGGGGCCATGTGGTGTTCTCATCACCAGCCAGCAGCAGGGGCCGGCCCGGCCGCCCCCTCGGCCACCGTGGCTGCCTTCACACCTCGGCTCTGCCTGCTGACACAAGGCCGCCTCCCCCAGGGTGGAAGGTGTCGGCTTGGGAACGAGGGTGTGCAGGGGCCTCCAAAACAGCCAGGCAGCAGCCCCTCCGACGCCCTGGAACAGGCTCTCGGGGCGGGGGCGGGGCCCAGGGCGAAGGCGGATTCTGCGTCCCTGGGAGGGCGAGGGTGGAAGGGACGGGGCTCTGCAGGCCCCTCCCTCCCGAAGCCCTGAGTCAGCCTGCCCGCCTGCGGCGCCCCCCTCGCCCGGCTGCTGGTGCAGGACTCCGGGCACAGGCAGGAAAGCCTGAGGACAAGGCACTGCCAGGCAGAGTGTCCTCGGAGTCCCTGGGAGACCCAGAGACCGACAGGCACCAGGACAAGGTCACAGAGCAGCTGCTGGAACTGGGCCTCCCGTGACCTGGCCTTCCGGGCCCTCCTGCAGCGTGAGTGCCCGGCGCGTCCCCACATAGCCATTCACGGCTCAAACCCCGGCTTCAGCCTGCTGCTCGCCCCTTGCCGAGGTGGGGCACCCAGCAGGGGGAGAGATCCAGACCTTTGCCTGAGGTCCTTCAGAGCCAGTATTTGAACCCACAAAGGCCATGAGCCAAGATTTATTTGCACCACACCATTGGGAAATGCCACCCGGGCCGGGGGGGATGAGTTCGCTGCCCTCTAGGAGCTGGAAGAGAAGGAGGAGCAGATTAGCAGTAGCTGGGAGTCCACAGGTGACAGAGGTGCACCTGGGCTAGTGTTCAGGGCAGGTTGCAGGGGGAAAGGAGGAACCTGAAATTGTGGGTTTTCCTCAAAGTGGTGTGACAAAGGTGTGAGCCCAAGGCCTGAAGTGGGGAGGCCCAGGGCAATGCCAGCAGACCGGGGCCCTAGGAAGGGGGTGGGGGTATGGAGAGCCTGTGGACTAGCAGGCGGGAGCAGGACGTACTGTCGGGTGAGAAGTGTGGCCTCGGGGAGGCAGCGAGCCCACAGGGACTCTGAGGAGGGAGAGCGGATGGAAGGTGGAGAGCTGAGGGCAGGAGACCGCGGTCATATCAGGGCAAGGGTGACTGGAGGCTGGGCAGAGCGCTGGGAGCGGGTGTGGGGCCGGGAGGGAGGAGAATTTGAGGAAGGTGGGAGGGCTGTGGCCCCTGGAAGTGTGGGGGTGGGGGGTGGCCACAGGTACCTAGGGAGCTGACCAGTAAGCCAGGGCCCGGAGGGAGACCCCTGCCCTCCCTCCAACAAGAAAGCCAAGCCAGGGAAGCTGATGTGCAAGGGGCTGCCCCGGCCCATGACCGCCCGGGCCCAGCGGGGGGTGGCACTGCACAGGTCAAGGGCCAGACATGCCTGGGCTCCGTCCCCGGGAGGCTCCGTCCCCTGAGCCTCCATCGTGGCGTCTGTGAGATGGGCTTCGTCGCCGAGAAGGCTAGGGTTAGCGCCACACGTTCAGCACATGGGACTCCACGTGCCCTGCCTGCCGTCCTGCTGGGGAGCGGGGGCCGCCTGCAGCCCTGCAGCCCCGCAGCCCCCAGGCAGGATGAGGGGGGAAGGAGTGGTGCCCGCTCCTGCTGCAGTACAGTCCCATCCTTTTTTAATATGACATTTACAATTCTTAAAATTGTGGTAAAATATATATATATATATATATATATATAAAACATTAAACTTGCCACCTTAACCATTTTAAATGTGCAGTTCGATGGCATCAATCACATTCACAATGTGTGCGACCATCACTACTTGTATTTCCAAAATTTCTGTATCACCTCACGTAGAAACTCTGTACCCCATTAAACAGCTCCCCTTACCCACCTCCCCCAGCCCCTGGTAGCCTCTGATTGGCTTCCTGCCTTAGGAATTTGAGTGTTATAGGTGCCTCCTGTGAGTGGAATCATGCCGTATTTGTCCCGTGTCTGGCTTATTTCATGTAGCATAGTGCTTTCAAGGTTCGTCTGTGGCATGGCATGTGTCCAGACTTCATTCCTTTTCATGGCTGAATAACATTCCATTGTGTGGATAGACCACATTTGTTTATCCCTTCATCCATTGATGGCCATCTGAGTTGTTTCCACCTTTTGGGTACTGCTGATAACCAGGGACTATTGCTGATATGAACGTTGCCGTACAAATGTCTATTCTAGACCCTGCTTTCAATTTCTCTGGGTATTTAGTTAGAGTGCGCTGTTTATGACCAGTTTTCTCACTGACGTATTAAGATCCTTTTCTGCATTAGTCGATGTATTTCTGAACTGAGGTTTTGAAGGTCTGCCTTGTACTCTGTGGTGTTAAGGTGACAGTTTAGTAACAAGTTCTCTAGTATACACTGACATGCCTTAAAGTTTTCCACACAAGTACACCCTTATACCTGTAATTTAAAAAATAGTTCATCCTGAGCGGTGTGGCACAGTGGGTTGGGTGTTGTCCCGCAAACTGAAAGGTTGCCAGTTCAGTTCCCGGTCAGGGCACATGCCTGGGTTGCAGGCATGTCCCTGATCAAGGTGTGTGAGGAAGGCAACTGATTGATGTTTCTCTCTCGTATCGATATTTCTCCCCCTCTTTTCCCCTCTCTAAAATCAAAAATAATTTTTTAAAAAATGTAAACATTACTGGTATGATTAGAGTCTTCCTTGACCACCCCCCAGAACCCAGACCCGCCCCCTCCCAAAGAGGCCCTGGTACATTATTGTGGGCTTGGTGAGTGTTGAAGACCCAGTCTGCGCTTTTACAAAATACAGGGTGTCATTCGACGACTTTCGGTGTAGGTTTCATTCTAGATTCTTGTTTTCCTGTGGTTTTCCTTCTATCAGTGGTGTCATACAGAGAGTCATCAACTTTTTCTGTGACGTGGTTCTGTCACTCAGCAGCATGACTTCACTCGTGCCTTTAATCTTTTCTAATCGGGATGAGTCCCGTCCAGGGAGCCGCTGGGCAGATGGCATGCTGAGGCTGTTCTGAAGCCTCAGGCCAGTCCCAGGGAGCCCCAGAGGTGGGGACCTGGCTACGGGCAGCGGGCAGCAAGCGTTGGGGCACCCGGGGTGCATCACGAGTGTGACTGCTTGCGCCAGGCACTGACCATGCGTGCCCAGCGCCCGGGCTGGGGCACAGCCTCCAAGAGTGAAGGAAACTTCCTCAGCTCAGGGCAAGGCTGGCAGCCGGGGTTTCTCCTGGGGAGGGACCCTCCAGAGCCAAGGACTGAGTTCATCCTGTCCTCGGTTTTGGGCCCATAATCAGTACTGATCATGTAAGACCTTCTCCTGTTTGGTTGATTTACTTTTTGTTAAGACATTAAAAAATTTTTTTTAAAAGACTATTTACTTTTAGAGAGAGGGAAGGGAGAGAAACAGGGATGTGCAAGAGATACATCCGTTGGTTGCCTCTCACATGCCCCCTACTGGGGACCTGGCCCACAATCCAGGCATGCGCTCTGACCAGGAATTGAATCCACGACCTTTCGGTTTTGCGGGATGACGCTCCAACCAATTGAGCCATGCCTGTCAGGGCTAGGCTCCATCTTGCTCTGCACATAGATGTGTGTTTTTCCCAGTGGACAGAGGAGCAAACTGGGGAACAGAGAAGGCAAGTGGCCTGTCGGGGGTCACAGAGCGCGTCATGCCAGCGTCGAGCCAGCGTCACCCACTTCTTAAGTCGGCCTAGCATCTCTGACACCTGCACTTAGAGACCGTGCCCACCACTCCCACCCCGCATGGGCCCTGGTTGGAGGAAAAAGGCCTCTGACTGGTTAGAGGTAGGTCTGCCCTTTCCAGATCCCAGGATCCCAGGCGGCTGGGCAGCGCCCTCTACCGCCTGTGCCTGGGAATGCAAGCACACTTAGAGTATCCTGTACCCATCCATACACTGTACCCCGTGTATGTGTGACTCGGGTCCGCACCGTGGCCTGAGACAGATACTTTCTCAGCAAGGCGTGCCCCCAGGACACCTCAGCAGGCAACTGGGGGTCCCTGCTCCACTTTACAGTTGGAGAAACAGAGGTCCACCTGATGCCTCCATTTCCCCGCCTTTCATTGTGAAGCTTAGACGCCCCCCTCCATGTACCCAGATGAAAACAAAGGAGAAACGTAGGCATCGCCTAAGGAGAAGGGCACTGTCTGCTCGCCCTGCTTTCTCAGCCCGGCTTCCAGACCTCGCAGATCTTGGCACTTCTCTCGATCCTTTCCTGGAACCCGCCAATCTCCCTCTTTTCTCCCTCCTCAACAGCCCCTCCCTCCTCCACACTCCTCTGCCTCCTGTGACTTCCACTGGTGGTATATCCAGCTGATCCATGGCCAAGATAATCAGATTATCGTGGTTCCAGAATAATCTATTCCAGATGGCTTGCCAACTCAGTGGCTCCGGGAGCCAGAGGTGTGAGGAGAGGGGGTGGTCCCAGCTGGCAGGGGCTCCCTGGGAGGCTGCTGGGGCGGGAGGCAGGCAGAGGAGGAGGTGGGATCCTCAGTGCTGGGCCCTTGACTGCTTTGGGCTCCAGGCAGCCACCGCCCCCCTCCAGCCAAAGTTCTTCCTAATATATCTGCCACCCAGGGGGTGCTTAGGATCTCCTGGGGCTGGGGAAGCACCCCCAGGGCCTTTTCCACTCTCCACATTGGGGGGTGTCCACTGGAGCGACTCTTTCTTAAAGATGGCCACATTTCCTAATTACGGGGAGACTGTTCTTTTCAGATCCAGATTCCGCGGCTGCATCCTTGGGTCTGGGGTGGGCCTGGAGACCTCTCTTTTTTCATCTCCCTAGGTCCCTTGGACGTGGAGCAAGGTTCCATGGGGGCTTGAGGACCCCCACCTGCCACCCTCACTCTCAGGGCAGCCCTCCTGCAAGATGGGAACCACTGGAGTCCTCCAGACTCAGAGGTGGCAGGGCAACACAGGCTGTGGCCCCAGACAGAGCCAAACAGACCCCAGCTCGGCCCCTTCTAGCCATGTAACATAGGACAACCTCTTGCCACTCTGTTTCCTCAGCTACCAAATGAGTTGAAAACACCCACACCACAGCATGGCTGTGCGTGATGACCCAGCCCAGCGCCGAACCCCGGGCAGCCATCAGTCGCAGGTATGCATGTGGGTGTGCACAAAGCATGTTTGGGGTGTGATTTGGTCCTCGCCACACCAGCATGGTCGGTGTCACCCTGGGGCGCAGAGACTAGAGTGAACGACAGGTAGGACATGGCAGGACAGGGACTCCACACTCCAGAGGGGTGTCCTAGGCTGTCTGAAGGTGGAGGCTTTGTAAATAACAATCACTCCCTGAACGGGCTTGCCTCTCCAGATGGTGCGAGCGGTGGTGGGAATACCCCTGGCAGTAGGGGACCCCAAATTAGGAGCTTCGCGGGGGATGTGACTGCTGATGCTTAGCAGGCTGGCAGTACCAGAGCTGCTTCCTTCTCCTGGGGGGCTCTGGCTCCAGCAGACACAGGGATTAAGGGCCGCAAGGGGCATATTGACATAGCACCTTTGATTAGCACTCCTGTGTCAGAGAGGCTGGCCGGGAAACAAGGGCACTGGGGCTTGGAGGTGGGAGGGGGCAGTGTCCAAGACCCGGGCTTGACCTGAGGAGAACGGCTGGTCCCTAGCCTGAAGGCAAGCTAGGCGGAAGGCTGCGACCTGTTCCCCAGCCTGCTGGGGTGCTGCCCTGTCCTGCCTGCCCCCAACCCTGGCCAAGGACCCTACTGAACTCTCACCTCTGCTCAGCGGGGCTGCCCCCAGGCCTCATTTCCCAGCCTTACACTTTGGCAGGCAAAGGCAGCAGGCTCGGGCAGGGGAGCAGGAGCCACTGGCTCCGGCACTTGTCAAAACACAGGCCCCCAGGTGTGAAGGCCTCACCCCAGCAGGAGGGCGTGTGGGCCCCGCCGCCCGGAGAACTCATTAACTGGGACATCTCCCAAATGAACCCACCAGAGAGTCTGGTGATAAGATCAAAGGTGACAGAGGCATGGGGAAAGGGAAGAGGGGGGCTGGCTGGCAGGAGGTGGTAGAATCCAGGCTCCAAGTTGGGGTTCCTCCTCTGCCCCCCTGCTTGGCTCCATCAGGCCCACTAACTATAGCTTTTGCACAGTCTGGGCCCAGAGACCCCAGGGGCAACAGGGGAGGGAGGGACTCCCACGTGGCACCTCCAATTTGTCAGCCTTCAGGGCTGAAGACCCTGCCTTTTTCATGCCATTATTGTGGACTCTGTTTCCATATTCGCTTCTGGGTCTTTTTTTTTTTTTTGTAAAGATTTTATTTATTTATTTTTAGAGAGAGGGGAAGGGAGGGAGGGAGAAAGGCAGGGAAACATTAATGTGTGGTTGCCTCTGGCACGCCCCCTACTGGGGACCTGGCCCGCAACCCAGGCATGTGCCCTGACTGGGAATCAGATCTGCCACCCTTTACTTCGCAGTCCTGCGCGCAATCTACTGAGCCACACCAGCCAGGGCTTCTGGGTCTTTTTAGCCCTTCCTCAGCCCTGACACCAAAGACCCTCTTGTCACACACCACTTAAGGTGCCTTGTCCTCCAAAGATCTTGGTGGGTCCCATGTAAACACTCAGGGAATGTTAACTGTTAGGTCCCAGATCTGAGAACCCTCAGGGGCCAGAGCTGTGCTTTCAGGATGGTCTTGTCCAAGTATGTCTGGTTGATTCTGTGCTTAATGAAATACAAAGTCTCTTCAGAGCATCGTTGCCAACAAAGTAGCGGAGATTACAACCACTAGTTTGTGGAAACGGAGGGATATTTTGATACTTAGAAGGTTGGCGGCGGGGTGCCCAGACCCTCTGAGATCCCATGTTCCTGCCTGTCCAGCCTTTACCCTGCCCCCTCCCATGCTGTGCACAGCACACTCTGCCAAGTCCCAACCACCTGCTCCCCAGGGTCCAGCAGGATGGAAGGGGCCCTTGGCTCGAATCTGGAGCCCTAAAAAGGCATCCATCAGCCTGGGTCCAGAAGAGGCAGACATTGCTGACAGCTGCAGGCTAAGGGGGCCAGGCTCCCTTGGGAGTAGATGGGTCCTATGCTCTGCACCCAGGGTGGGTTGGCACTTCCTTTTCCTACTTGCGACTGTGGGCATGAGCATCCTGGGGCTGCTGGGACAGACTGCTGAGGAGGGGGCACAGAAGGTGTTAGAGGAGGTCAAATGTATACAAGATAAAAGAGACAAGGGTAGGGGGTGGTGGTGGGCAGAGATGCCAGGGGAGAAGGGGCCAAGCCGTTTTGCTTTCTTTCGCACCAGCTCACCCCTCAGTCTCATGGGCTTGGAAGCACGGAGGATGCACATGAGACCCTGGTACTTCTGAAGACATGAAGCCAGGCACCAGGTGCTGCACAGTCCAGCCGGAGAGCGTCACCCGTGAAGTAACTGTTAGACGGCGCAGACTCTACCCTGAGGGGTCAGGCAGGCAATACAAATTGTCGTTGAGTTCCTATGTGATAATTGTGTTGTCTATAAATAGAGACCATTTTATTTCTTTTCAACCTGTGTGCCTTTTGTTTTTTCTTATTGCATAAGCTAAACCCTCCAGGGCTATGCTGAATAAGAAGGCATGGGTAGGAGCAGACATCCTTGCCCTTTTCTCATTATTAGATAGACAGCTTCCAGTCTTTCACGGTTCCATATGTCAGCTGTATGTTCTTTGTAGATGCCTTTTATCAGGTTGAGAATGCTCCCCTCTATTCCTAGTTTGCTGAGAATCAGGAAAGGGTGTTGAATTTTGTCAGATGCTTTTTCTGTGTCATTTCCATTCCACTGGCAAAGCCTGTTATGCCCGCTTCAAAGTGACAAAACACCAGTGGTGGCAACAGGCTGAGCCTCTGATGCTGCCAGGCAGAGGGTGTCCTGGAGGCCAGCAGGCTCACCCCTCACTTGGCTCAGGTGGTCCAGCAGCCTGACCAGATCGGGCCAGCTCGTCGAGGTGCCTGGAATAGCCTCCTCATTGCGGTTCCCCCAGCTCACCACCGCCTGAGGAGGGTGCGTCCAGGACCAGCCTGCGACAGGGGAGGGACAGATTACTGTTCCTTTCACTTCTAACTGGAACCAGGGACTCACTCCTGGGCCCTAGCTGATTCTACAGACCTGCTGCAGCAGGGCCTGAGGATTCCATTATACAGATTGGAAATGAAGGTGCAAGAAAATTAAGTTATTTGCATAAGGCCCCCAACAGATGAAGGCAGCCCCAAACCTAGATACTAGACTTCGAGGTCTGTGATCCTGCTTCCTTTATCTGCTGAGCTGGCCCAACACCCAGGTCTGGGCGCAGGCCCTGATGGGTGGTGCCCGGGAGCCTGGGACGGCTCAGGTGGGGCCAACCCGGTGCAGCCAACTGGCCAGCACCTTCTTCCCTCAATAACCCCCGGGTTGGTTCAAAGGGTTAGGCCCCACCCCCTCCAGGCCCCGAGCCCGCTTTGAAGTGCTGATGTGGCCTGGAAGAGGCCACTTCACACCTCTGGCTCAGGATAAAGCCGTGGCGCTGCCAGTCTCCAGAGGCACCGCCACTGCCATGGCCCAGTCCCTGTGGCCTCAGCTCTCCGAGTCCTGGGTGCTCCCCACGTGCTGGGGCGCAGCGCAGCCGCCTCCGCCTTCCGACATGGGCTGCGGCTGCTCCCCCGCCTCGTCCCCGATCTCCTGGGGCAGCGCCCCGGTCGGCAGTCCCGTGCTGAGCCCTGGGCGGCCCAGCACCCGCGCGGCGCCTCGCGCCCCTCGCGCCGGGAGGCGCGGCGCCCGCAGCAGCCGCCTCGCCGTCGGGCAGCGGCAGAGCGCCAGCGAGCGCGAGAAGCTGCGCATGCGCACGCTCGCCCGCGCCCTGCACGAGCTGCGCCGCTTCCTGCCGCCGTCCGTGGCGCCCGCCGGCCAGAGCCTGACCAAGATCGAGACGCTGCGCCTGGCCATCCGCTACATCGGCCACCTGTCGGCCGTGCTGGGCCTCAGCGAGGAGA
>PVJD01012083.1:0-27232 GCA_004026545.1 Mormoops blainvillei | reverse complement strand
TGGGGGTGGCCCCCACAGCCCGGCCTCCCCGCACGCTCTCCAGAGCGTCACAGCCGGTGTCCTCGCGGTATCCAAGCGGTGAGGGCAGGGAGGGGACGCGCAGGCAGCAGGGTCCCCTGAGAGAGGAGCCCAGGAGCTCTGAGAGCCACGCTGTTCCCTGTCCCCCCTCAGTTCTTTCCTGGCCACGTGCTGCCCCAGCTGGAGACCTGGATGCCCCCCCCCTCGACCCTGGAGTGGCCGCCGGCCTGAGTAGTTGAAGTGACGCCTGACGGACAAGGGGCGCCTGGTCTGTGAGCACTGCGGCCGTAGTGGCCTCGGCACCTTCGAAGGGGTTCCATTCAGACCCAGCTGCCCTGGCCGCAGGCACCGGCGAGGCTGGCACGAGCGTCCCTGCGGGTGAGAGCCTGTCCCCCCAGCACCACCTACCCCAGCCCCTGACGCCATGGGACCCGTAGAGTAGACACTTGGAGGCAGCCGGGAAGCTTTGCTTAGTATGTATTTATTTATTTGTGAATAAAATGTGCTGGTGTCAATTGGCAAGCTCTTTTTTTGTGTGGACGCAAAGCTCCCTCCCTTTTCACCAGAGGAGGATATAGGGAAGTTGGGAGGGTTTCTTGCAATCTCCAGCCCCCGGAGCACCCCGCCCAGCACCATCTGTTCAGATGGATCAGCCGGGAACCAGGGCGCTTCACATGGGAAAGTGTCAGAAAATGGAGTCTGTCTTTTTTTTGAACCTGGTGAGGGGCTGGAAAAAACCAAAGTATCTCCAGAAAGTGCATCTCCATTAGTACTTACTGTATCGAACCCTTTACACATTTTATACCTAGATAACCATTTCGCTGAAGCCTAAACCAAGGATCAACACAGCGGCGCTGGTAGGATTTGCCAGCTCATTCATTCTGAGGTGGAGGGGACACAGGGCCTGCTTCACATGTCCTGAGTCCTCGTTCCCTGTGCGCTGGCGCATCCTGGCTTGGACCCTGGGATTGTCCCGTCTCCCTTCCCTCAGGTTTCCCTTCTGGGTGGTTTAGGGACATCAAATAACATCAGTGAGGCAACCCTGAGTTTATGGAAACGTGACCCTCCCGCCCCCAGAGGCCCAGGCGAGATGACAGGCCTGTCGGGCTGCACCCAAGTCTGCACCGCTGACCTGGAACCACGCCCAGCCTTGCACTCCTGCCTACGCTGGCTGGGTTCAGGTTAGAGAAAGACGTGTGGGGAGAGGGGGCCTTGAGCCCAGCAGCCTGGCTTGACTCGGGGGGTGAAGTGGGCAGGGGGACATATCCTCTCTGTCCAAGGTCCAAGGTTCTCTGTGGATACCTAGTTCTCTCCACCACCCCCTTGAGCTGCTGTGAAACACAGGTCTTGTTATTTGGTGTCTTTTAAAATAAGAACTTTATTGAGATAAAATTTACGTCCCTTTAAAATATAGTCGAATAGCTTTTGTGTACTGATGGAGTCGTGCAACCATCACCACTCATTTTAGAACATTTTCATCACTTTCCAAAGGAAATCCTCTGAAACTTAATGTTTAATTAAGCAGTGTCACCCCAATAAATTCAATAAACATTTTTTTAAAAAGGAAACCATTTCCATTAGCAGTCACTCCCCACTATTCCACTCTTGCATCCCATCCTCAGCTCACTGCCCTATTTTCTGTCTATACATTTGCCTGGTCTGAACATTTCAATGTGAATGGATCACACCATATATTGGGCCTTTTATGTCTGGCTTTTTCCACTTAACATAAGGTTTTCAAGGTTCTTTCGTGTTGCCTGTGTACCAGCCCATCGGTTTCTTTTTTCTTTTTTTGCGGAGTAGTAGTTCATTGTATTTATAGACCACAGTTTATTTATCCGTTGATGTTGATGGGTTTGTTTTGAACCCACCTCGGGGATCCTTTCCCGGGCTGCCACCGAGGCCTGGAGGGGCAGTAATTCATGGCGGGTGGGGCTCGCTGCCTGCACTTCAGGCGCACCCTGGCCACATTTGGCTTCGGAGGGTGGGATCCCAAAGCAGAGGCCCTGCGGTGGAGGTGGGGCCTTCCACCTTCACTTGATCACCCCACTTTCCTGTGCCTCCACCCCATTGTCACTCTCCCCTCCCAGAACCCAAAGGGGGGTAGATGGGATGTTTTCCCCAGGAACCTAAACAGGTTTAGAAAATCTGTTTGCATCGCAAAGGCTCCATGGCTTAGGAGGGGGAATTAAAGTTATTAGCAAGTCTTTTCACAGATAAGTGGGGCTTGTTGGCCAGCCCCTCCCCTTTGGAGGGCCACCCCTCCCTGTCAGAGCTGGGGCCTCCCACCGTTCATTAGCACCCAGGTGTGATTTTCATTAACAGGTCTCTGCTAATAAGCAGGAGGACTGGAGATGAGAAGGGTCACCTCCCACCGCTCCTCGTCCCCACCCCTTCCTGGGCCAGCCCCACCATTCTCAGCGGGAACCGTGCGTGGCCATTCAAAGGGACAGGTCACCCGAGTCCAGGAAGGTGAGCTGTGGACACGTGCCCCCTCTCATTGCTCAGCCAACCTGTGAGGTAAGCCCCAGCGAACGGGCCATCTCAAGGATGGCGATGCGAAGTAAGGAGGAGGGTAACTGAGAACACGCTCGTACGGATGTTCAGTGGCAGCCTTGGGCTCGCGCCGCAATGTGACTCCAGAGCCTGTGTGCTCACTCACAGGGGCACAGCCTCTTGGGTAGCTGAACACCAGCCTGTCTCAAGGACAGAGGCTACTGACTGGCATCTCCCCTCACTGGCGGCCCTGGCAGGGTGCCCTGGTCCGGAGTGGTCTGGACGGTGGGAGAGAGTGACAGCATCAGCACAGGGGGCACCCGCCGGGCCAGCCTGCTGACTCTGGTCACCGCCTGGCAACGGGGCTTGCACAGCCCATGGCGCGAACTCACATGATGGAGAAACAGTGATGTTTAGAGCAGCGACCGTGCGCCAGGCTCTGTGCATAGGACGTTAAATTCACCACCTAATTTCAAATCATTTTAGTCTCAGAGCTGAGACGAGGCTGGTAGGTGTGTGCTATCTTAACAAGCAGGATATGGAAGGTCAAGGAGACTTTTGTGAAACTAGTACGTGGCTGTTGGCTTGGGGACAGCGGTGGGTGGTAGGCGACAGACCTGCTCTTTGGAGCAGCCCAGGCAGGCCAGCGTACGTGTGTGCATGTGTCTCGGGTGTGAAATGCGGCTCCGCGTGCCTGTGGCTGGGACCATGCTTCTGTGTGCCACCTGCGCACGTTCCGCCTGAGACAGCTGTGCTGTGTAGATACTGGCGCTGGAGGGGCCGGTGCTTTAAGGAGGGGCAGTTAAACTGATGGCTCTCAAGGACATGCCAGGGTCACACTGTGGATCAGGGTGGGGATCAGAGGAAGGGGAGCATCTTGGTTGCGGACCCCTTCATCCAGGGGACATTCAGCTAGTCGGTGCCAGTGCCATTAGGGAGGTGCCCCACCAACAAGGAGCAAGTATGTGACCCAGGGGAAGGGACACAAAAGAAGCTGCCCCCGCAAACCCTATGTGCACGCGCCCGCTGTCAGCGGGCAGGCTATCCTGGAGGCTAGGACTGGTCAGTGCCTTGCAGTTCTCAACCGCGCCACACGGTGTTCTCAGAGAGGCGGGCGTAGCCCTTGAGCTGCTGGGACCCTCCGTCTAATTTTCCTGGGAAGGGCAGTTCGTAGAGAAGAGAAAGGCGCCTCTCTGCCCCTCTCCGGGCTCCCCGGGCCCTCTAGTCTTTTCTAGGGTTCCCGGGCCAGCATACCAGGGCAGTGGTGGCACAATTCCTGCCTGACAGCTCACCTGGCACTTCTCCCTCTCATACCTGTGTGACCTCAGGCAGTCACTCAGCCAGTCTGAGTCTCAGCCTCTCCAAAGCGATTCCATAAAGGTTGTGGAGCAGCGCAGAGGGAAGAGAAGGGGGTGGAAAAAGAAGGGGGCCGCATGGTAGCCAGGGCGGGCTGGGCGTCCTGCTCATTTGAGCAGAGTGTCCGTCCTGGGCCCATCGGGTGGGTGGTCCTCCTCACAAGACCTGGGACACTGGTGGAGTGCATTTCCCAGGCCCTGCTGGGGTCGGGACTGGGTGAGAACAAAGGGCTACACACCATAGCTACGCTGGAGTCTGGAAACATCGCTGTTTATTTGGGTGACATATCTGTCTGCCTGGGGGCTCAGACAAGCGGCATAGTGGTTGAAACTCCCGAAAATAGTCCCTCTCTGTGGGGGTCCCTGTCTGCAAGTCCAGGCCGCTGGGACCTCCTGAGCTGCAGCCCTTTGTTGCCCAGGCTCTTCACCCCAGGGCCTCTGGGGGCGAGGCCTGCCTGCTGCTGAAACCGCCTCAGGCAACCCGGGGCAGGGGACCCGTCACTTCTTGACACTCTCTCTCTGGAGGAGCAAGGAATACCTCCGCAGCCGGGTCCAGTGCTCCTGCTCCTTCACCTGGTGCTCCAGCTTCTGAAACCTGGGGCCGCACGGTTGGAGATGAGAAGAGCCTACTTTGTGTCATGCCCCCGGCCTGGCCCCCAGATCCCCAGGACAGACCTTGGCCACCCTGTGCTATATCACTCTCCAAATGACACAGGTCTGCTTCATCTCTGTGTCCTCAGGACTCAGCTGGGGGCACAGCAGGCCCCCGAAACACCTTTACTAAAGGAATGAGGGGTAGCATTCCAAACCACGGGGTGTACCGTCACAGTGACAACCTGGAACTTAGGGACTGAAGCCCGTGATTACGGACCGACGTTAGGCACATCAGGATGCCAACATGCTGTTTCACAAGCATTTCTTGAGCATCTGCCAGTGACAAACACTGGTGCAAGTGTTGGGAAGATCAACGTGACCACAACAGCCCATCCCTGTCCCCAGTGAGTAAGATCACTCGGGACAGGAGGCATCTAAGCGCCACAGAGGTCAAGTGCAGAAAGGAGGATGAGACCCACCGCCCGGGGAGGGCTTCCAGGAGATAAAGAGTTTGTGTTCTGTCTTTAAAAAAATAAGACGGTGGGTTTTTTGTTTGTTTAACAAATGAATGCACATTCACCTGCATTTCAAATGCATGGGACAGCTGCAGTCTGCCTGGTTCCCCCTTTGCTCCTGCAAAATCTTTGACTCCCAGGAGCCTGTTTGCACGTTTGGGCTCTGTGCATCTATAGATAATTTTTAGGGAGTCATCCCTTTGTTTCTTAAAGGAGGCAAAGGAAAGTAAAGGTGGGCCCACCATTTCCTCCCCAAGGATAGTAATGTAGGCGATCGGAACACCATCCCTTACCCTCCTCCTCCAGCCTCAAGGGAAATGCCCCTGACGTCCACACGAGACCTGCCTAGTCCCTTGCTGAGGGAGCCATGAGCCCGTGGGCCCTGGGTCTGTTGGGCCACCCCAGAAGCCCACTTACAGCAGAAAGCTGGGCAGGTTGAACCTGATGCTTTGCCTGAATTCCATAAGGAATAAAGGCGGACAGAAAAACAGACAGGCCCTGTTTCTGTCTGCTTTCTGGTGTCCTGAAACTTCTATCTCGTGGTCGAAGTGTGGCCCAGCCAGAGATGGCAGACACTAAAACTAGATGGGGCAGGGAACCCAACGGAGATGGTGCCCCTGGGGCCTGGGCAGGATGGGGGCGGGAGCCAGGCGGGGGGCGGCAGGAGGCGGTGGCACACTTGGCGCTCGCTGCCCTTCTTCCAAAGACTGGAAGGCAGGCTTCATTTCACACTGCTGCTTACGAAAGTCCCAGGGCAGATTTTGTAAAAACAATTTGGACAGACTGTTGCACGTCTGCAACTTTGACTCTATTGCCACACGAACCCCCTGTCTTAAAATGTCACCTAGTTTTAGGGCTAATGGAAAACTTTCAGGCTCAAGCTATAAATAGAAAAAAAAAATAACACAGGATTAAAAATCTTTGGGGTGTACACGGAGGTGTGTGATAGGCAGCGAGAGGAACCTGTTAACGACAGATCTCGGTTGGGAGTATGTGGGTATTTGCTGAAATCTTTTCCAAAGCCCCAGATACCAACCTCAGCACAGTAAGAACAGGAAAGCCGCCTTGAAATCACTGGTTCCCAATTTATCGTTGGGACCCAGGCCAGAGGATGGGTTGCCACAGGAGTGTGATTGGAATACCGTGATCAGGTCCAAGTAAGTGTTCCTTGGAGCAGGGCTGCCACAACCACACAGTGCGCCCCCTCTCAGCTCCTGCTGGGTCCCTGGACCCAGAAGCACTTTCCTAAGCACCCGGGGCTCTGTTAGCCCTGCGCTGCGCCCCTGCTCCCCAGTGCCCCACCTGGTCAGCCCCGCTGACCCCGGCCCTCTTCCCTGCACAGTGTCCCCAGGGGGCAGTCTTTCCACCCAGCCGGCACTGGGGACCTCTCGGGGGGCCGAGTGGGAGACCTGGGAGCTAAGCTGGGTTGAGAGGGAGGAGAGACATTTGGGAGCGGGGAGGTGGAAGAGACTGCAGACAAGGCAGAAGGGACTGTCACCTTCTCAGAGCAGGTAAAAGTGAACAGAAAGCATGATGTCAACTCAGCAGACACACATGGAAAACACCTGGAAGGACATGCACTAACACATTAATGGAGGTGCTGGGATTATGGAGTATTTAAATTTTCTCTTTTGTGTCATCCTGTTCCCTAAATTTCTAAAAGAGCATGTACAACACATCAGCAATAACGGATACTGCTTTCGATAATGGGGAATTACTCTGTCGTGGTAGTAGTTCTGCCCTTGACGCCGTGTTCAAGGGCTACGTAGGGTTCAGCAGGGGTCTGAGTACTAACCTCCACCAGCACCGCGGTCAGCGGGGAGGAGGCAAAGGCCTGACGTACCGCGTGCCTAGAGGGTGGAGAAAGGACGGCGGGCTCTGTGGGTCCTGTGGGCTCTGGTGTGGCTCTTCCCTCTGCTGCTGAGCGCGCAGCAGCCAGGGATGCTGTGTGCACGGGGAGGGCTGACTGTTCCAGGAAACTTCCTTCACCCAGGGAGGCTGTGGGCTGGATGTGGTCTGCAGACCCCAGCTTGCCAGCCCCTGCTTTAGATGATCATGTCTGATAACCCAAACAAGGCCCTCCTTTTCCATCTGCCTGAACTTATACCTCTTTTTCTGCCAGTCAGAAGGAGAACCGGAGTGTGAGAGGAGCAGTTGAATGCTGAAAGGGTCTTTGTACCATCCAGCCAACACCACTGTTCCTCACCCAGGCTGTGGCCAGGGGTGGGCGGGAAAGGCCAGGGACTCTACCTCTTCCGGAGGAAGTTCTCGCATCTCTCCTCCAAGGACAGCGCCTGGGACAAGGCCGTGGTGTCTGGTAGGTCAGCCTGAGGAATGCTGCAGTTTCTTGAGATGTTCTCCAGCAGTGGGTAGGCGGCGAAATGAAAATAGAAGACAGACTTCGGGATGTCCTTGGCATTGTCAGTGACCTCGTTCTGGTCTGGACAGTCTCCTGAGATGAGACAAGAGCACCATGTTCTGTGTGAGGCTTCCTGCTGTGGTCGCTGTGGCCACGGTGGGCCTGGGGGCTGCACTCTGCTTGTAAAGGCTGGGTTCCTGGGGCTGGGCCAGGAGGGGCCTGCCTGGTCTGCAGGAGCAGAGAGTAGGCCTGCCTGGCATCCGAGGGCTCTGGGCTGTGGTGGCAGGGGTGGAGAGTGGGGATCAGGCTGGGTGGGGTCACCCAAGGCTTTGTGAGGGGGCTGAGGAAGTAATTCAGGGAAATAGTCCCCAGGCCACAGGCTTGGGCAGCGCCCCCATGGTCCCCGGTCCATACCTCGGAGCAGGAAATACGGGTGGTGCGCAGACACGACAAACACTGGCTTCCAGGGGGCCGCCAGGTGGAAAGGCCTGGGTGGAGCAAAGGCACAGACGGTCTGGGGCCCGGCCACGTCCAGCAGGTGCACAGAGCCGTTCCTGGAGAAGACCAGCACCTGGGAAGAGAGACGGCAAAGGAGGACTTCTCTACTCTGTCATTCGCCGCAGTGTGGAAGCCGAGAAGCAGCTGGCCATCAGAAGTGACAACAGAGAGAACTTGGGTGCTCTCAGGCACGCGGCCTCCGGACCCAGCTCAGGACAGTGGCAGGAATGTGGCGTCCGCCCCTGTGGTAGCCCCTGCAGCAGCGGGCCTTCATCAAGGTGCCGTGCCCATTCCTCCTTTGCCCTGGCTTCTCTTTCCAGACTCCCCAGCTCCTTCCCTGCAGGGCTGGCCCTCCGCATGGCCAGGGTCTGCACCTGCGCCGATGCCCTTCCTCTGCCTCCTCCTCGAGGCCGCGGCCCCGCCTAACCCTCCTCTGCAGATGAGCATCTGAAACTCTCCCCAATCCTTCAGACGCCCTTCCTAGCCCCACATTTGCCTCCAGCTGCCACACCGTTCCCCTCCCTCCCTCCCTCCCTCCCTCTCAGACCTCCTCTCCCTCTCCACGCCTGCACCCTGTGCTCACTACCCATGCCCCATCACAAGAGCATGGGGAACCTACCATGCCAGGTAAGGGTGGGACCGGGGCCACTGCACAGACGGCTTCGTCTGGGTGCTTCACTGGCCTGCAGGAAACAAGACCCACAGACGTTCACCCTCAAGGAGTTTTAAAGTTTTGCTGTCCTCTCCCAGGCATATCTCCTGGGTAAACTCTGGTACGTAAGCACCAGGAGGTGTGCCGGGGACTGTTCACAGCCACAAGCCAAACCTCCATTGTTGGAGAACGCGTGGGTAATCGCGGTGCATGCATAATGGCACACGGCACAGTAGTGAGGACGAGCCCTGGAGCCGAGGACGTCCTCACAGAGGACTCTCTGGAACAGTGTTGCAAAGCACGTGACAGAATAAACAGCATTTGAAAATACGTTGGAGAGTGCAGAGACTGTCACGCGATTTACCTGCTGTCTCCATATGCGCAGCTAACAGCGTGCCGCTGGGAGACACAGGCCTGTGGACACACTCATCCTTAAAGGAAAGCAAAGGGATGGATTTAGGAAGACACTGTGGTGGGTTAAAAAAAAAGGAATGGCCATGATATTTGGCAGCAGCTCCCACCAAAAGGTGGAGTCTGTCTTTGTACTGCTCGAGCACAGGTGTGGCCGCGTGACGCGCTCTGTGCAAGGCGGCCCCCGCACAGGCTTGGGAAGCATTTGCTTGTGATGGCTGCCAGATGATGAGGCCTGACAGAGACTGCAGGTGAGGCCACCAGGATAAGAACCAGTGCCTGGGCCACCAGCCTGCTGGCTGCTGGCTATGCGAGCGAGGCCAGCTCTGACCGTCTGGCCCTGGACCCTGGCCTGCAGCCGCAGGGACTAGTGCAAGTGGCAGGGAGACCCACGGAAAGACTGCCCGCTGAACCCAGCCTGCATCGCCGACAAACAGCATCGGGGCTAAGCAATGACTGTTCTCTTCAGCCTTGTGGCCGTGGGGTGGGCTCCTGTTCCCATGGGGGAGGCGGGAGGGCGGGATCAGGGAGAAGCACGCAGAGCCTGAATTGGGGGCGACCTGCTTCTTAAGCTTGCCGATGGCTGCTCAGGCATGTGCCTCTCCATCTCCCTCCATCGCGCTCCA
Organism: Mormoops blainvillei; assembly: GCA_004026545.1. Classification (NCBI taxonomy): domain Eukaryota; kingdom Metazoa; phylum Chordata; class Mammalia; order Chiroptera; family Mormoopidae; genus Mormoops; species Mormoops blainvillei. The sequence goes on along the minus strand of PVJD01012083.1, from coordinate 17,708 downwards.
CACACATGGAACACACACTAAATACACACATAGTGTATAAATCGTTTGCATGCTTAAACTGTTTCACAGTTTTAAAAAGAGAGGCCCTTGGGGAAACTGATAACAGGCTGTTTTGGAGAACTTGATCCTCTTCTTGGCCCCGTGGGATGTGAAAAATGGCGTCTGTGCCATCCGACCGTTTTGTTAGGAGAGTGTCCTACACGTCTGCCCACGTGGGGAAGACCGGTGGTGCCGAGAGGCGACCAGTGCCTCGCTGCCACTTTCCCTGTCTTTCCTGCAAAGCCACCCACCTCTCAACCAGTGTCTGGAGGGTAGGTTCTTGGGCCCCGCTGGCGGCCACCAGGTGGAGAGAAGCATCTGTGCACAGCACCACACATGTCACTTGGGATGTCACCGGGCCCTCGGGATACACGTTCCGTCCTTCGTGGACTAAGAAGTATCTCAGGAAGTGAATGCTTTGGCAGAAACATCCCTCAGGAAGAGCAACGACACCGAGAGGGAACCCTGCAGAGAGCAGCCACACACACAGGTTGGAAAGGGGACCAAGGGATGCAGCCCTGGTGCGGGGACTGTGGCCAGTGCAGGCATGAGGATCCGGAGGGCGAAACCGAGCAAGGAGTACCCCCCTTCAGGGGACCCTTCTTAGTCACAGATCCCCTGGGTGGGGAGAACCAAATCCTTGGAGGGGGCTGAGTCAAGAATGTATCAATATCCAGAAAATTGAGAACAAGCTATTGGGCAAGGGACTGTGAAATTAGGGTCCTGCTTCTGCCTTTGAAATCGCTTTCGCTGTTATAATGCTGTGGGGGCGGTCGGTGAAATTCAGGGGGGCCTTTAGCACTGTGGGGAGAGTGTCCCCCTATTTGAAACAACTACTGAATCCTTGAGATGGAAATAGCACTAGTGTGGAAGGAACCCCGCTGACCCGACAGGGCCTCCCTGAGAACAGCCAGCTCCCGTCAGACAGTGTGCAGTCCAGCAGGGGGGTGCCTGCTGGGAGGGCTACCAGGGAGGAAAGCCACCTCTACTCTCAAATGACAAACCACTGATTTAGTCACTGCTGTTCTAGAAGCCTGGTTAGAGGGAGATGCTCCCTCAGAGGCTAATCAGTTTAGGGTAAATAGATCCCACTGACTCTGGGTACCTCCAAAGCTGGACCATGGCCCCCGGGAGCCCACCAAGGTGCTGTTGGTCTCAAGTCTGTCACTTGATAGGTGTCTTAGCTTCAATAGCAAAAAGGTTCCTGCTGTCAGGGTGGGGCTGAAGAGCAGGAAGGAAGAGACTTGCTTGTTTTGAGAGCGCGGAGGTGGGAGGAAGGGGGCTGGGCCGCGGGCTGGAAGGCCCTGGTGAAGGTGCTGGCCAGACTGCTGGCACCTGGGTCAGGGCCGGGCACAGAGCACGCCCTGGGTGACCCCACGGGGCCCGGGAATGTCGGCACATGTTACGTTCAATAAAAGCCTGTTGAGTGAGTGAACGAGGGGAAAGCAGGGCCAGCCCCCCAGAGGCCTTTTAGAACAGAGCGACTCACGGCGCCCAGGGCCTCAGCAGCAGGAGATGCAGGCAGGTGCGGGGCAGAGGTGGGGCTCACCTTTAGCCAGGTCCCACAGCGTGAGCACACCGTCCTCGCAGGCCAGCACCAGGTGGGAGCAGCAGCAGCTGAGCTGAGACAGGGCAATGGGCGCGGCGCAGGGCCACACACCCTCGGGCTCTAGTGGAGAGGACACCGCTCACCAGGCCGCCCCCCTCCAGACCCCGCGGTCACTTCCCCCTGCAGAGCCTGAGATGCAGACTAGTCGGCCGGTCTGGGACATGGGCAGGAGCACAAGTCTGGGCTCACCACCGCCCTCTGTCCTCACAGTGCCGTCTCCTGCCTCAGGCCCCACTCCTGTTAGGCCCTGGCTCACGCTCAGTGGGCGCTGGTGTGAGCACTTCCCCGCGGCATTTCATTTCATTCCCACAAGGGTCCTATGAGGTGGGTCCTGTCAGCTTCCCGTTTTACAGGCAAGGAGACCGAGGCGGAGAAGCGACCGATTGGCCTCTGGTCACACAGGCAGGCAGTGCCGAAGTCCAGGTACAGAAGCCAGGCGGCCTTGCAAAGAGAAGTTCCTCCTTTGTGAATGCCTCAGTATGACGTTGGAAGTATAACCCTAAAGTGTGACCTAAGTGTGTAGCTCAAGGAGTTATCACAAAGTCTACTTGCTCATGTGAGTGCCTCTGTAAATTTGTAAAAAACCAACAAAGGGCCACCCACATTTCCTAAGTGCCTTTCCATTTCAAAGAGCATTCACGTACATGAACTCTCTGGGTTTGCTGTCCACAACAGATGAGCGCAGTGGGTAGGGACAGTGCAGTTCGTTAGCTCTGTGCTTCAGATGAGAGGGCGGGGTGGGGGGGTGCGGCGCAGGGAGGGATCGGGATGTCAGGTGACCGGCCCCAGACCACAGGGCTGGGACGGGTTCTGGCCTTCTGCAGGCAAGCCTGCCTTCTTTAGAACAGCTGCCTAAGGAACCCCGGGGACCTGACTGGGCTTTGTCCCTATTGACCTGTTATCTTTAAGAAACATGACAGTTGGGAGACAGAGCACCGGGTCACAGCACCACCACCTGTGTCCCTGAAGCCGCACTGATGTGTCAGCCACGGGCTCTCAGCTAAACAGGAGAAAGGCACGTACCGACTTTATCCTTCAGGGTTCTGTTCAGAGAATAGAGAAAGAAGTTGTGATGTCCCATCCAGTGTATGCCAAGGACACAGGCTACCCCTGGGAAAGGGAAGAGAGGTTGTCATGCGAGGAGTCTGGGTGGTCTTGGGTTTGTGTGGGCAGTGTTCGTCCAAAGGAAATTGGTTTGAAATCAAAAGTGCTTTGTTCTAATGGGAAGCACACAAATCCCAGGAGGCCCGGTCACCTTCCTAGGAAGGGACAGTGGTCACAATGGCCCTCAGCCGCTTTCACAGCTTCTAGATCATGCGTGTGCATTTGGCCATCAGTGTTTTAAATAACATCTTCTACCAAACGAACTCACATCCTGAGGCAGCCTGGTGGGGCGTGTGCCACCCTTCTCTGCAGCAGGCCACTCCTGGAGACAGTGCCAGCGCCCATTCTGAGGGAGATCCGGGCTGCAGCTGGCCCCCACTGGCCTCCACCTTGTCCCCTCCCCCCCACAAAGGCTCTCTGTGTGGAGTGCCTCTAGGCGGGCTCGCTGAGGCTGTCCCCCAAGGTGACTGACCAGGTGCCCAGGACAGCCACCTGCGCATGTTCACTTACCTGAGGGGCTCTTGACCTCTGCTGGCATCGGAATGATGCAGCTAGGAAGGAGGAAGTGGAACGTGGCCATACTGGGGGAGAAAGAGACCCTGGTCAGAGAGCCCTGGCAGGCCCCCGGGCAAGGGGGGCGAGGCTGGCAGCTTTGGCACTACGACCAGAAATGGGTAGTTGTGATGGACCTTCCCAGGGGTACGGAGCCACAAGGCAAATGGCATCTATGTGCTGGCCCTGGGCGGGTAAGGGCAGGGCAGGCGGGGCTGCGGGGGTCTCTCCAGGCCAGGAACAGCACCTACCAGTGGGCAGAGCCATCCCTGGCCTTGAGAAAGACCCCTTAACGACCAGACTTGGGCCCTGTGCCCAAGTGCTGTCTCTCTTAGGGACAATACAACCAGTGGTGTTGAAAAATTGGCTTTTTTTTTTAAAGCCCCAATTTCCCGATGTATAGGGTTTGTAGCTTTTTGTGGTATAAACACTCCCACGACAGTCGCCAGCAGTTCAGCAGCTGGCCTGCTGCCCAGGTCGCAGCCGGTTGCTGCCCGGGCTTCGCCCTAGGACTCTGGGCCCCGGAATGAACAAACTCAAGACCCACTTGAGAGCGCGGGGAGAGCTTTCACTCCCACGGGGAGCAAGGCTGTCCCTAAGAGGCATAGTAGCTGTGATGGCAGCTGCTTCCCAGAACCCTCTCAGGTCCAAGGCTGGGGCTCCGTTCTCACAGTCACAACATGGGCTGAGTGAGGCCTGCCTGCTCCCCGGGGTTAGAAGGCGGTGCATCTCAGTAACCAACCACACAGCACTGGGTGGAAATGGAGACAGATGGTAACAGTAGCGACTAATGGTTCTAAGCCTAGGATCTTTGTTGTCTAGATAATCAGGGAAAAGTTTTAAGAGCTGGTATCATACATAAAATAGTACAGTGCACTGTTTGTCATTCCCATAGCTACCTATTCCTTCTTGAAATCCCCTTTGTCTCTGTGCTAACTCTGTTTGCACAGTCTCCACTCCACTCCTCAAAAGGCCTGCTGGAGTTCCCTGAAAAACACCCCAAACCAGAAGGAGCTCTTAGAACCCGGTTAGCTCAGGTCGGTGGGCCCGGGGAGCCTGTGGCCGGCGCACCTGAGTGGCTCCTCCTCGCTCTCCCCGTCCAGGAGCCTCTTGTACATGGCGTCGAAGGTGGCGGCTTGCTGTTCCCACTGGCTCTCCTTGATGAAGTGGTTCTGCCCCGAGCCCAGCCCGTAGCAGCCCTCGACCTTTGCGAAGACTTCCAGGGGGCTCCTAAATGTGGTCCCTAGGTCGAAAGTGTTCCAGGACTGGTCAAACCATTGGGCTCCCGCTCCCTAACTGGCCCTCCCGGCCCCACGCCTCCCAGCCTCCTGCAGCATGCCCGCTCCTCCAAGGGCCTCTCCTGCCCTGTGACCCTTCCATGAGCCCTATGTGCTCAGGGAGCACAGCCCCGCTCCCCCCGCCCCCACACCCCTGTACGTCCTCATTTAAAGGAGACCAGGAAACTTCCACAGGCTCAGCAAGGCCCCGGGTGCCAGTGCTGTCACTACTGAGCACTGCTGAAGACCCACCTCCCCCCAAACTAGGCAGTGCTTACAGTCATCAACTCCCTCCCTTTTCAAAACCTTCTTCCTCTGTCACTCAGGCTCCTCTCACTCCTCTTCCCAGTAACCTTTCACTTCCTGCCTTTCATCTGTCCCTAAATCCACAGTAAAACTGGGTGATGTCTTTTCTGGGTTCACACCCCAACTTTCAGAAATCTGCACTTGTTGGAAAGTTCCCAGGTCCCTCCCATGGCCCAGGTGGTCCCCCAGTGGCCCAGGTCCCCTTGCCCAGGGCAACCACTGTCATCAGTTTCTTATGTAACAGTCCAGAAGTAGGCCCCTTTTTTATAAACTAATGGTAGCATGTGCCACACTGGCGGTTCTCCAGGTGTGGTCCCAGGTCCACAGGGATCTCACAGGGTCCATGGGCAACTGGTTAGAAATGCAGGTTCCCAGGCCCTGCCCAGACCTACTGCAATAGAAACACTGTGGGCGGGGCCCCGTGATTGGGCTTTAACAAGGCATCCGAGTGAGCGGTCCAGCTACCTTGCATTTTTACTCCACAGAATACCTTGGAGATCCCTTCCAGTAAGTACTAGGGATCTTCCCCACTGTTTATCCCATATTTTCATTTATTATCCTCTTCAGATCCATCAGCTATAAGTCTAGCAGTTGGACGACCAATATGTCCTGGTTTGCTCAGGCGTTTCCTAGTTGTAGCACTGAAAGCCGCATATCCCAGGGAACAGCGCCGACCCAGGCAAACCCGGATGGTCGGGCCCCCTCCCTGGGAGTGTCAACGGGGGGCCACAGGATAGAAATCTTATCTTCAACATTACTGGATAATGCCTAACTGTTTTCCAAAGTGATGGCACCAGTTCTTATTGCTAGCTGCAATATATGGGAGGTGTGCGTGTTCTGCATCCCCACTGATGTGGTATGGCTGGTCTCTCTTAAATTGAGCCGTCCGGTGGCAGTGAGTGGTATCTCGTCGTTAACCTGCCCTTCCCTGGCAACTAATCGTGTTAAGTGCCTTTGCATATGTTTATTAGCCATTTACATAATCTCTTGCCTGTTTGATACTGGATTACCTTTTTCTTAATAATTTGTAGAAGTCCTTTCTATATTCTGCATATGAACCATTGAAAAGTATGAGGCAGGGGTCAGGTTTCACTTTTGTTTCCCTAGGACAACGGGCACCACTTACCACCCTTCCTGCACCGCTCAGGGGCGCTGCCGCTGTGGGGCACAAGTGCCCATCTGCTCCAGGGTTGTTCTGGCCTCTGTCCTGTTTCATTTGTCTAGGTTTCTGTCTGCTATTTCTGTCCTTCCATATTTTATATATACTTTTCTGTCTGCCTGTTATTCACTCATTTATTTTTATATCTGATCTTAATTACTTTAGTTCTATCTGTATTAATTACTCGGGACATATATAGCTTTATAATAAACCTTGACGGAACACATCTTATCATCAGGTTCTTTTACAAGAGTGAATCGGCTCTTCCTGGCCTCTTGCAGCCCCCACTTTGTTTTTAATAGTCGCAAAGTTATCCTTTGTATGAGTGTACCAGGCTTGATATAACTAGTCATTTGCCTCCATAAATGACTCCACAGGGACCGTTCTCGTAGCTACGTCTTTGAGGTCGCGTGCGAGTACTGACAGGGTACACCCCGTATGCCTTGCCTACAGTGGACTCCATCCTGCACCTCTTTGCAAACTCCCACTTGTTTTATTAAGTGTCATTTGCGTTTCACGTCGATGAGATGCTGCAGGAATTTGACTCTTGTTTATATCAGTGAGAGGTAAAATGGATGTTGTCATATTCAGCACATTGTGTCGCTTTCAGCTGCAGAGCCTGCTGATGACATGAGGGAGGGCCTCACTGTGCCAGCGAATGAACCAACACAGGGATGTAGTAATGAATGAGCTCCAGCCAGCACCCAGAAAAGAGATCTCTCTCTCCTGACCTCCCAGCTCCGTCAGTTACCTGCGGCCTTGTAACATCTAGAATTTTTACCTTTAGGTCCCAGAGTTTATGACTTTAAAAAATTCCCTCTTCAGAACTGCACTTGTAATTTAGATATGGCTGATAAGAAATAGAAAAGAGGGGCAATGTGGGGAAAGGCAAAGAAAGAAAGAACGGAGAAATCAGTGGTGAAAGGACGGAGAGTAGTGGTGGAATCGCACTGACCTGTAATTGGTTTGGGTGGTTTGATCTTCACTATGTGAACTGGAGGACTCAGCTTGATGTCTCCTTTAAAACAAATGTTTACGTCCTACAAGAAGGGAAAGGCATAGCTAATAAGACAACAAAGGAGATGAAACAGACTCATTCACAACACTCATCCCAAAGAAGGCAGGACAAAAGGGAAAGGGAAGAAAAACAGGTGGGACAATAGAGAGTAAATAGCAAAGTGGCAGATTTAGACCCAAATGCAGTAATGATCGCATGAACTATAGATGGCCCTAACACCCCAATTACAAGATAGGAGCTCGTCAGAGTTTATAATAAGGCAAGACCCAAGTATATGCTGCCAAAAAGAAACTTAATTTAAATATAAAGACACAGATGTATTAAAGTATAGAAAAAGATACATCTTGTAAAACCAATCAGAAGTTTGAATTAAAAGAGACAGTGGGCTTTTGCCAACAATGTTACTTTTGCCATTTTTACAAAAATACACGAACACGTTGCCCCCCCCCCACCCCGCCCAGGACTTTGGAAGCGGCCCTGCATTTTAGCCTCCCTTCTGGGAGACCCGCCTCTGGACACATGACTTGGGTCGGTTATCCTCAAGGGCAGGGGCCATCTCCAGGGACACAAGGTACAAGATTTTGTGCTAGAGAATCTGAAAACAGTGCCACGGTGGGACATTTTGCTAGCATATTAGATATTTAAGGTAAATTTCAAGTCAAACTAAAAAATCTCTAACATGTAACTTAAACCTCTCTGGGAATTTAAAGTTTCTTACCATTTCTGAATTATCTGAAGCCACGGGGTCAAGAGTGTTCTGAGGAGGAAAATGAAAAATTAATTCACAATTAATTTTGGGGGCTTGCTGTATGCCCCCCGCCCCTTTAATCTGCCGAGGCATTCTCTCCCCCCGCAGTCACGCTTGTGAGCCGTGAACTCATCGGTAGCCACCGAGGAGCGGTATCTGTGTTGTCCCGGGGCAGGCAGGACTTTAACACATGATCCCTGGTCTCTGGGATCTTAAAATGAAGCTGGGAAAATGAGAAACAGTGAACGAACAGAGGCAAGATCAGGTGGGAGACCACTGCAGAAACCCAAGGAAAAGCAGCAGTGTCCGGTGAGCAAAATGTGTCGGCGGTGTCGGCGCTTTTATGTAACGCGAACTGTAACTCACAGTACAAGGGCTGGCCGGCACCAGCTGGCTGCAGCTCAGTGCATGGAAACCGAATCATGACGAGAAAGCACCCCCATTCCAAGGTGCTTTTCCCAGTTGAGTCATAAATGAATCCCTCCAGAAACATATCTTTTGGGCACTGAGTATGATACCATGCGGCTGGCTGATAAAAAGAAGCAGAGGGTATGGGCCTAACAACCCAGAAACTTATCACGTGGTTAAGAAAAGAGGGGTTTCATGCATAACACGATAGCCAAAAATCGAGATAGTATGTGAGAGGTGTCAAAAAAGAGGTACAAAGAATAGGTTCTGTAGGAACTCTGAGGAGGAGGATCTCTGGGCTGGTGACACTCCCAGTGATGTGGGACCGTGCCCTAGGAAGACATCTGCTGGGGAGATGGGCACTTCTTCACAGCCACTCAGTGAGCTCGGCAGTGAATGTGAGTCTCTGTCTCGGGCTCCTAAGTTAACGATTTCATAAGTCTTTAGTGCCTAATACAACAGGTTTTAAAGGCACACTCATTAATATTAGCTGTTAAAAATAATAATAAGTGCCCGTTGGACAGAAGAGCAAATTGTCGTAAAATAATCTCTACCGAGGAACTATATTTGGCAGGAAGAAGCTTGGCACCTAAAAACCTGATGTTTCCTACCAGTGGCAGCTGTCTGACTTTTTTCTTTGGATTCGTAGTGGCTTGGGGGTGTTCCATCTCCTTGAGCCAAGACTCCTTGGGCAATTTGTACACATCCAGCCAAGTATCTCCAGCTCCTGCATTAGGAAACCAAGGGACCATTGAGCAATGGCAGGCAGGCGCCAAGGGTCCTCTGAGAAACTGTCTGTCTTCTCAGAACCCCTGACATAGAGACCAGCAGACACCTCGGAACAGCAGGGGCCTCACTCCCGGAGAGCTGGGCTCCTCCCCTGAAGCCACCATGCCCGGCACTGACCCAGCGGTTTCTAACCAGCCTCTGCTGGGCCCAGCCCCGCTGTGGTCCAGGGTCCAAATGGTAAATGCCACTGACACTGTCTCCCGGCGATTCCTGTCTGGGGAGGAAGGCAGCGCACACAGAATCCGTAGCCGATCAGGGTATGGCCAAGAAGGGTTAGACCTGGGAGAGATGCCTTCAGAGAATTCTTCTGACCAGTGTTTGAAGTGATGACAACCCATGGGGAGTTGTGGGACTTTATCTTGTCGTGGAAACATGCTCAGATTCTATGCCGAATACCTGCCAGCCTGGGGAGGGCTGCTTTCCCATGGGGTGAATGCCTGGCTAAAAGTTTCCTAAAAACAGTAATCATCTGGATCCCCTGACTTCAAACTTCTGGCCTCCAGTACTGCGAGAAAATGAATATCTGTTGTTTTAGGCCTCCCAGTTGTGGCACTTTGTTTCGGCAGCCCTAGGAAACCACTACAGGATAAAAGCTTCTTTTGATGTAGAGAACATTATGAAATACATCTCTTCCTCAAGCACTTAACATTTGAGGGACCTAGGCAAGGATATAGAGGCCCATAAGCCATATGTCTAAATATTTAAATGTTAAAAATCAAGCTAACAATCCATTTGGAAAAAAATATGTTCTGTCACCATAGTCATAATTGCAACAGGCAAGATCCCATGACGAATGCGAACCTTCATGGGCAACACCAGAAGGAAAAACAAGGTATTTGCAGAGACTCAAAGTGTTTCCTGCCAAGTGTTTATCAATTACTGTGGTGGTTTCAACATGTATCCAAAAATTCTGTGATTCTCCTACCTCCAGGAAGTGGTGTTTAAGTCCTCTGCCCTTCAGTGTGGTCTGGACTTAGTGACCTGCTTCTAACAGAGCTAGGACAGGGAAACGCAGTGTCTCAGCAGCAGGGGAACCTGGCGGACGCCACTTGAAGTTCAAGGTTACCATCAGCAGCGGTGGGCCATGGTGCTATCACATAACCCTGACACGATGCAGTGAAAGAGCCCTTCACTGCTGTGTCTCGTCCCCAAAATCCTTATCCCCAGCTGAATCATGAAAAAAATTCAGACAAACTGAAATTGAGGGACATTGCACGAGATATTTGACTGGTGCCCTTCAGACGTTCAAGGTCATGAAAAACAAGGAAAGACCAAGACACAGTCACAGATAGGAGTAGACTAACATGTGATGACTGAGTGCAATATGGTATCCTGGATTGAGCCCTGGAGCAAAAAAAAATAGTAGAAAGAAAGATCAGTAGAAAAACTGGAAGCTAGGAAAAAAAATTATCTGTAGTTAATAGTATTATACCTATGTTATTTGCTTAAGTTTGACAAATGCACCATGGCTATGTTAAATGTTGGTGTTGGGGCTGCTGGGTGAAGGGTAGAGGAACTTTGTCTTTGCAGTTATTCTGTAGATGACTTCTAAATAAGAGGCTTGGGGATAAAAGTGCTTATTTAGAACAGACTGCAAATCTGAGCTTGCTTAACAGCCTCTGGGTCATCTTGCCTTGTAGGAGGAAGGCTGCAAAGTCCCCTCCTTGAGAGATCTCCAGCTTGATACAGGGCGTTTGCTTGCTGGTGTCATCCTGAAAAGGAGAGAGGGGCTGCTAGAGCAAGGTTGCCTGGTGACAGAGTAGGGTGCATGTCAGGGCGGGTGTGGTTCCCACCCAGGAACATAAATCCTTTCAAAACTTGAGGCATGGGGGCCCTGGCCAGGTTGCTCAGTTGGTTAAAGCATCGTCTGGGTCCCCCAAGGTTGTGGGTTTGATCCCCGGTCAGGGCACATACAGGAATCAACCAATGAATGCATCAATAAATGGAACAACAAATTGATGTTTTTCTCTCTCTTTCTTAAAAAAAAAAATCAGTAGAAAAAATTAATTCGAAAAAAGGTAAACTTGATTTGCTACAGCTTGTGGCCCAGCTATAGGAACTTACCACTTCATTGATTGTTTTGATGAAGAAAAGACCGTCCTTGTAAAGACAGAACAGTCTAATGATACCTGAAATGGAAAAAGAAGTATGAGCGTGAGACAGAGAAGGGAGCCAAAGAAGAACTGAACTTCCTCTTGGACTTTCTGATGTCGCCATCTAAGTCCGTGCCTTCTGAGGCCTCCTCCCCGGCCTCTCCACTGCCCCTCGCCTTGGCCTTCCTGTCTTCTTCCACCTGCACCCGAATGTCCACATGGTTCCGCCTCCTGTCCCTCCTGGCCCACCAGGCCCTGTCCTCTCCTCCTAGGAGCCTCCTGGGAGTCCTCTGGCCACACCAGCCCCCTTCTCGACTTCTGCTTGCTTGTTTGCTTTCTTTCTTTCTTTTCTTTCTTTTTCTCTTTCTTTCTTTCTATTTATTTATGGAGAGGGGAAGGGAGGGAGAAAGAGAGGGAAACATCAATGTGTGGTTACCTCTCACATGTCTTCCCTTGCACTGGGGACCTGGCCTGCAACCCAAGCATGTGCCCCAACCCAGGCATGTGCCCTGACTGGGCATCAAACTGGCAACCTTTTGTTTCACAGGCCGGCGCTCAGTCCACTGAGCCACGCCATCCAGGGCCCCTCCTCGACTTCTGTTCCCTGGCTTAGTCATCATCCCACACTGCCTCGCGTTGTTATCCACCTGTTTCCTGTGGGTGTTTTCTGTTCCTCTAGCGAGTTCACAGGTCCTTTGAGGGAAAGGATTGGATCTCACTCTTCTATGTGCCTCACCTCTCAACCCCCAAGAAGCTTCTCATGAAGTTAATTTTGTTCATTTAATAAGTAATCTCGGTCATCCTAATTCCTGTTTAACCTGGGGGCTCCACTGTGGGATCCTCATCCACCATGTCTTCTTGCCTCTTTCTCCAGGTGTCTGCCAGACACTCATAACCTGCCCCTCCACCCATAACACAGACCTTGCAAAGGCAACCGGCCCACCGGGCTGAGTCTAACTCAGCCCAGGAACATCCATGGGATACCTGCTCTGTGCCCACCAATGTGCCGGGGACGAGCCGGCCACCTCCACCCTTGAATTCATCACACTGAGGGTCACACAGATGTGAAACTGACCAGACACAGTGGGATTAGACCTTCCTACTCCTGAGTGTCCACATCCCCACTGCAGGGGCCTCAGATCTGGGCACGTAAACATGGCATCCTTCAACTCACAGAGCCCGAAGCTTTATTCTCCTCCAAGGGTGATCGATCAAGGAAAGGCTGTATCTCAGACGGCAAGGCGCCGTTTCCCTCACTTCCCCGTCACGCACCTCCCCACCCCGTATGTACTCCGTCACTCACCAAGTTTTTCCATCACATTTTCCTTTTCATTTTTAAAGCTTTTTCTTTTGAACTAATGTTAGACTCAGAGGAAACTTGCAAAAATAGCACAGAGAATTACTGTATGCTCCTCACCTCCCTTCCCCTAATGTTAACATCTGACCTCACCATGGACGGTTTTTCCTGTCACCCGAACGGCCGCTGCCCTTGTCCAGACTGGCCGACTTTCTTTCCTCAGTGACTGCAATGGTTCTTCCTAGTCACTTCACCTCTCATTTGGCTTTTTCAAACTCCTGCCAGCGTCCGTTTCCTACACTGTCCGTCAGGCCAGGGCACTCCTGCAGAAACAGTGTCCTCCAGGAAACTGTCTGCCCTGCCCTATACTGTCGTCCCTGTGAGGGGGGCCCCGTCTGTGCTCAGGCTGAGGGAGAGGAACCAGCCCTGGTTTGTGCGAGCGGCAGGATTGCTGAGGGCCCGCGGGGTGTGGGCTGCGGGGCCCCGCGGCGTGGTTTGAATCCTCCCTGTGCCGCGCACTTCCCGTGTCACCTCAAGTTAAGTTATTGAACCTCCATGCCTCAGCTGCCTCTTCTGAAAAGCAGGGATAATAACTTATACTTAGCTCCTAGGCTGTTGGGAAGGTTCAGTGGGCCAAATATGAGACGTGTTGGAAGTGTACCTGCCATACCATGCTGTTCCGTGGCTGTTCGTTGCTGCAATACTATGTGACCATGGAGCACTTGCCACATCTGGCCCCACCCCCACCTGGGGAGGAAATGAAACTGAACAGCAGTCTACAGGTATATGCAAATTAGGCTAAAAGGAAAAATGAACAAGTACCCATTTCATCCACAGGAGCAATAAGTATTTCACTCCCCATATCTGTGGCCCAGATGGACGTGACTCCAGCCTTCAGTTTGTCCCAAACGTACATTCGTTTAGCATTGTATAGGCTATAGATGGAGAATCCTTTGGCTCCTCCAATAAACACATAGTCTTGGGATACAGCCATACAATTTGGCATGCTGCCGACCTGCGAGAACAAAAAAAAAACCACACACACACACACAAAGAAAAAAGGAACGATTTTCCGCTGTCACCATCTGCAAGTAATATAAGCTAACATTTCAAAGAGGCATGTACCGGTATGTGGGCCCTGCCTTGATACAGTACCATCCCCAAACATAGGGCTCAGCTAAATATCTTGCCTACATATCGAGAAGTCATAGCACTCCACTTTCAGGGGAAGGGGACCAGAGAGCATAAAGAAGTGGAGGTGAGTGTGTGTTCACTAAGCGTGGCCACGGGCCCTGTGATGAGTGGACAAGCGGCCCACTTCCCTACACTTTATTCATCTGTAACACTGTGGAAAGAGCAGTGGCACTGAGGCACTGGCAGACTGTCCACCATCATGCCAGAGAGTGATTACTACATTCAGAAAGATTTTAAAGTAACAGCTGAATGTAGAAGACCTTCTGTATAATCCTCAATTAGCCAGAACACCTGTTTCCCTAGACAGCATGCCTAGACTCTTTTAAAAATGCAGCTATCATATTAGATGAAGGTTCCTGGTTGGAAGTCCTTTCCTGGATTAGGTGTCTTCATTTATTAACCCTAAACCAAGCCCTGGCTGGTGCGGCTCAGTGGATTGAGCGCTGGCCTGTGAAGCAAAGGGTCACTAGTTCGATTCCCAGCCACGGCACAGGCATGGGTTGCAGTCCAGGTCCTCAGTAGGGGGCACATGAGAGGCAACCACACATTGATGTTTCTCTCCTCTCTTTCTCCTTCCCTTCCCCTCTGTCTAAAAGTAAATAAATAAAATCTTAAAAAAACAACAACAACAAAAACAACACTCAACTGAGAGTACAGGGGTCCCTGGTCAGCTGCTCCATACCTTGCTCTGGAAAACCGGAGGGTAGATGGTGGGCTGGATCCGGCTGAGCTCGGCCTCCCGCAGCTGTTCCCTCTCCTCAATAATCTCCCACGACCGGTCGAACAGAAGGGTCACCAGCTTGTTGATCATTCGGTAGGGCTGAGGCAGGGAATGCAGCTCCCAGTCTGGATACTTGAAGACATAATCCCCTTCATTATCCTTTGACCAGTCCTTCTCTGTTGGGGGTGGTACCTCCAGCAGCCCCTTTTGTGTAAAATTGGGCAGCCTCATCTTCTGGGCGCGATTTGCTAGGGGGGATGACATCACAGAAGGTGGCCCTGGGACGGGCTGTGGGACTCCAAAGCGCTGATAAAGGAAGTAAGCAAAGGTACTTGGAGAAAATGGGGACGTGAAAACAGTATCATCTTCTCTAGCACAATAGTCTATGGGGACTATTCTAGAGACTGGCACTTTCTGTACTCATTACAGGATTGTTACCACATTAGTAAGATACGGGGTTTTTTTCTTTTGAATTTTTAAAAACTGATTTTAGAGAATGAAACATCAGTTTGTTGTTCCACGTGTTTATGCATCCGTCGGTTGATTCTTGTATGTGCCCTGACTGGGGAATCAAAGCCACAACCGTGGTGTATCAGGATGATGCTCTAACCAACTGAGCTACCCAGCCAGGGCCCTATGATATGCTCTTCATGTTAGTAAGGACATCAGTAGAGACAGGTATTGACTATTTACATCTTCCAGGCCAGACCAAGATGAGGTATGCTAGAATAGAAACAAAGGAAACTGGCGGCCATCTTGCCTCTCTTCACCTCCTGATAAGGCAGAGGCTGTCTTTTTGTCACAAAGGAAATGCACCCTCTCTCCCACTACTCATGTCTTCTTCTGGTTCTTCCTTCTCTGCAAATGGCTGTGCTCCAGCCCGGTGAGGAGTGAGACCTGACTTCTCTTTTTCCTTTCTCTTGCCTGCAACCAGAGGCATTTCAAGTACTTCCAATAATTGCTGTCTAATTTGTGTTGTGTTTACCTCTTTACCTGTGTCCCCCATTAACCTAATACCTGAGGCCCAGAGCTTAGCACTGCGGAGTAGAGTACAGGGCCAGCATTCAACAAATTCTTATTTTCTTGCTGTACTGCCCTGCCTTGGGGTATGAACTTGGAGAATACTTCTCGCTCTCTTCCAGGCACTTCCCTGTGCAAAGGATCAGTGAATTTGGGGGACCGAGCGATTATACCACCCCTAAGTCTAGATGCCTCCTTCTGGAGTCTAGACCATGTTCAGGGGACCTATCCCCCTGAAATTTACTGCCCAAATGATGCCTGCATGTCTCTTTCCCAGCCTTTCTCCCAACTGCCAATGTATACATCCCTAGACCTGAAAGGTGACCAAGGCATGTCTTTCCACAGGGCTATGGGCAGAACTTGAATGTGGCTTGGAGTACCCACAGGTGTGTGCAAGGCCCCTCTTACTGATGCAGTGGGGAGCCAGGAATGGGAAGAGAAGAGGGTGGGAAAGGACTGGGGCCAGGTCTCCCTACAGCACAGCATTCTGTGTGAAACGACTTCTTGATCATTATGAAAGTTTATTTGTCAGAGTAGGAGAATAGAACATATTTAACAAAGTGTTACTTTGATTTGAAACTTTTAAATATTTTTATATATGGTATGTGGGTCTCTATTTGTGCTGCTACCCCACAGGCCTGCGAGTGTTATGTGCAGGCCTGAACAAAGGGACTCGAGATTACAAAACAGGCGACCTTACTTTGTGATTATAGAGGTACATTTTATCACATTGCTTCTGTGGAATGGATGGGATTCCCTGTCTTCAAGCCTTACAGGAGAGACGTTCAGTCGTGCAATGTCATTGTAATCTATTTTTGCCCCGACTTTGTTCATGTTAACCGTTTTAGGATTTCCTCCAGCAGCAATCTTCATTCCTTGTTCGGTAATCCTAACAGGAAATTCTCCCACTTTACCCAGCTCTCATGCTAGAAATACACCCCTCGGACTGGCTTATCTCTACTCTAACCATGTGCTTCCCCAGGCCTGCAGCTAGCGTTGCTCCAGGAAGCCCGAGGCACCGACCTGGGAAATTATTAGGCCCTTCAGTCCCCAAGCAGAAGTTCAGGGGAATTTGTATTCGGGATCCCACCTGGGGTTCCTGGAGACCCGGGATCCGCGGGGAGCCGCGGGGCGTCCCGTAAACTCCCGAGATCGGGAGCCGGCCCCCCAGAGCCCCTCTAGGAGTCTCTCGATGCAGGGGGAGTCCAGGGGCACTTCGGTAGCTGCAGAACCGCAGCGGAGGTTTAGCTCACCTGGCCTGCGGCGTGGCGTTGCCTTAGTTACCGCAACTTCCGGCCCCGACCGGAAGCCCGGGGAGTCGCTCTCTGAAAGGTGCACCCGCCCCGCTCGCGGAGAGATCCAACCACTCAGGCGGTGCGGGTCGGAGCCCGAGTCCGACTCTCCCGCGGGGATTCGGCGGTGCCCCTGAGGACTTGCGGCCGATCCCGGTGGTTCTCTTCGCTGGGGGCCGGGCGCCATGGAGGCCTTCACCCGCTTCACCAACCAGACCCAGGGCCGGGACCGGCTCTTCAGGTGAGTCAGGTGCCCGCGACGCCCAGCATTTCCCCTCCGCTGACCGGAAGACTTAAGGTCCAGCCCCCTCATCCTGAACTCGGTGGGGCTGGGCCGGGAGCCCCGCACCGCCGCGAGCCCGCTGTTACTTCAGTCGGAGTCCCCTTCTCCGGACCTGGGGACACTGCGTTCTCTGCTCAGCGTGCTCCGAGCAATTGATTTTTCTTTTTTTCTTTTTCTTCTTCTTCTTCTTCTTCTTTTTTTTTTAAGTAACTTTGGGCCCTGGCCAGTGTGGCCCAGCTGGTTGGAGCGTCGTCCTGTAAACCTAAAGGTCGCGGGTTGGGTCCCCGGCCTGGACGCCTGCCAGAGGCAACCAATGGATGTTTCTCCTCCAAATATCAGTGAGCATGCCCTCGGCGAGGATACACAAATAAGCAGACCTTCGTTTGGCATTTGTGGCAAGGGAACCAGCCCCTTGGCTGTGGCGTCAAGTAGCGCATGACATGCATATGGAGAGACGGAGCCGAGTTACCGTCTTCATGTTGCGTTGTCGTCGTCCTGCCTGCCTCGGTGGGAGTTTTGTGAACCAGAGAACAAAATGCAAATCTAATACAGTGTGAGAGCCCTGGAAGAACAACAGCACCTCCGAGGCACACGGTGCTGCCGAAAATGTTGAGTAGGCGTGGTAGCCTTAATACTAGTTAGTTCATGAAGTTCTTTTGGGTTGATTCTTGCTCAATAATAAGAAAAAGTTACAGTCTGACTTAGCAGCTTTTCCTCCTCTTCTGGGTGTAAAGAGCTAATTCAAACAGACCAGTGAGAACAGCCCCAGTAACGAGATTTTGGGAAGAGACTGCAGGCC
>PVJD01012082.1:0-41973 GCA_004026545.1 Mormoops blainvillei | reverse complement strand
TAGATTCCCTTCCCTCCCTGAGAGCCCTGGGCTCACTGTCCTTGTCGACAAGGCCACGAGGCAGCCTGGCAAAGGGCTGGGCCGCGGGCATCCCCCGCCTGCCAGTCTGGGTTTTATTTTTCAGTATTTGAAAGTTCAGCAGTTTCTGAACGGTGAGTCTATTCAGGGATTATTTTTGTATTTTGGGGATGATTGATAACGTGGGTAGGTTGTGCAGTTTTTAAACACTCAGTGTCTATGCGTGTGTGTATGTGTGTAGGTCTGTGCACGAGGGGGTAGGTGTGCACCTTTGAAGGGGAACCCCAAAACTGCAGAACTATTTGCTACTTTCTTCTTGACTTTTGGGGGGATTTGGTTGTCTGGGAAATGGCCCTTCTGGAGCCCAGGAAAATAAAAGGATATAGTTCAAACAGTGAATTCTATCTCCATTTTGCAGACACTGTATATTTCGTAGATTAGGATCTTTCTTAGAAACTCACTGAAGTTTTCAGATGAAACAGCCCCTGTCCCCCACCCTTCTCCCTCTCACGTCAGCGGGGAAGGACGACGCGGACGTTAGGGTGGATGGGGGCTCAGCAGGGTGCGTGGTCCATGGCCGACTGCAGTCCCCTTGATGCTTGGTTTGGAAACGTCAAAGACCGATGGCACTTGGAGCACACAGAACTTATCTGTCGTGCTAATTTTCATGCCAACCCACTAGGGACACACCTCCTGAACTGAGGGCAGGAGACCCCCCTCTGTTACGTGGGCCAAGTGGCCCCAGGCCCTTCGGCGGAGGCCACTCAGTGAGGAAGGCAGGGCAGGGGATGAAGGCGCGTGCCCTCGAGCTGCTGTGGCCTGTGTGCTCTCTGGGCCTCCCTGACCCGAGGCCGGGCCTCGCCGAAGCCGACCCACTCAGCAAGCCGGCCGGCTCGGGGGCCGGGGGGCAGTGGGGAGTGTCTGGCGTTCCTCCAGGCCACGCACACAGTCTAGGAACCTGTTGCTGTCACAGACTGGCTCTCCGCCACACCTTCTCTCCGTCAGCCTGTAGCCGGCCCTCTCCATGGTAGCCGCCCTCTGTGGGTGGGGTGTGCTCCAGAAGATGGCACTCTCCCGGGATTCCCGGTGCAAGTGGACAAAGGTCCCTCCCCGCCTCGGCCCCTCTGAGTGTAGCTGGGGACAGTGTTCCTCGTGCTGCTCTCGCGTGGTGGGAACCAAGCCCGAGGAGTGCGGGGTTGAGCGGGAGGGGCGGCCGAGCTGCCCTGCCCTCCCACTCCTGTCGCCGAGGCCTTGCCCCTCTCCTGGGAGGCTGGCACTGCCCGCCGTCCCCGCTCGGCGGCTCGTGGCAAGGCCGAGCAGACGAAGGCTGTGCTAATCAGGCTCTGGTTTTTAATGGCAACAGGAGCATCTGGGATTTTGAATACCTTCCCCCCCCCCTTTAGTACATGGCTTTTGCAGGTGATACTGAGTGCTTTTGTGACTGCCACTGCCTGCGACCTAGACAAGCGAGGGTCGAGCAAGGACTTCTTTGTTTTCTGCCCTCTGGCGGCGGGTGCTTCAGCCTCTGTGGCCAGAGAGTCATGGGGGCAACAAGACTTACGCAGAATGAACGTGTATCAGACAGCAGTCTAGATGTTACGCCATCGAGTCAATGCTAGTAACATCCAAAGCTCTGTGATAATTCCACCGCCACAGCCTTACATTTGGTGTCACTTTCCATCGTAGAAACCACTTTCTGATGAAATACTTAATTCCTTCCACAAGTTTGCCAGGTAGCTTTTTATTCCCGCCTTGTACGAGGAGGTCAAGGGGCTAGTCTCCCAGGGTCAACTGTACCGTGAGTTTCCGGTTATAGATGGGAACCAGGGCTTCCCGATTCCAAGTACTCTTTGCCCATCATCAAGGTCTCGGCTTCTGAATCAGTGGGGCCTATGGTTTGTCTGGGTCAGTACATGCCCCCACTTGCAGCTGCTCTGGGCCCGCTGGGCCCCTGCCCTCCCTGCGGTTCTGGACCGACTCCCTGTCTCCGTGGAGACTTCCTCCTCTAACTTCAGGCTGAAGGTCAGCTGCCGGTTCCAACTCGGGTCCCGCGCAGCCTCAGAGCGGCTCGCGCCCTGGACCTCCAGCGGACCCCCCCGCCCCCCAGTCTGGATGGCTATGAGATCCCCTGAAGCGCCAGCGGAGAGGCTGGTGAACGTTGCCACGTCCCAACATCCTGCGTTCTGCTTGTAGGCTGTAGCATTGACTGAAGAGCCTTACGTAGAAATCGTTACTGGTATTTTGGGGCCTGCTGATTTCAGTCTAGCCTAGAGTCGAAGATTTGAATGAATGGTTTTTGCTGTTCTTGGGAGTGTCAAGGACATATTAGCGCTGAGTAGACTGGGTCGAACGTGCACAGGGTTGAACACATGTTCCTAAGGACTGTATCTTTGATGCAATGGAAGTTGCACATGAACTAATTAGTCGGCCTTGCCTCTGGCCCCTGCTTCTGTGGCCGACACACTGTTTCACCGTCTGGGCAAAGGGGCGCCGTGGCATACACGCCTCCTTTGCCATGTGCTGTCATATCGCTTTCCTATTTGCACAGAATCCATTTAAGTAGTAGGCTGGGAGTTAATATTTAAAATGCAAAATTGACTCACAGATTTTCCTTGAAATCAATTGCACATGATATATGCTTCAAGTTCCATAGTTGCCTGGGCCTCGTTAGCCCTGAAAAAAATTCGTCGAATTTAACCAACACCAAATGAGGTGTTAAGAAAATATATAATTAAAAAGCACAGTGGATCCGGGCCCTACAGAATTAGTGCCGCGCTTCCTCAGGTTACTGTCATGTTTGCCCGTATTCTTTCCTTTTAAAGTTTTTATTTATTTATTTTTAGGGAGCGGGAAAAGGGAGGGAGGGGGAAAGAGAGGGCGAGAAACATCGACGTGCCTCTCGCATGTGGCCCTACCGACTGGGGACCGAACCCGCCACCCAGGCATGTGCCCTGACTAGTAATGAACCGGCAGACTTTTGCTTTGTGGGGATGGTGCCAGACCCACCGAGCCACACCGGCCGGGGCAGCCCTTATTCTTGTGTCATAGGGAAACGTGGACATGTCGAGGTGTTGTGTGTTTTTTGTTTTTTTGGCAGGTGGGTGGTTGTCCAAAGCTGGCAACTTAACCCTTTTGATTAAGAGACCTCGGGGAGAGAGAGAAAGACAAAAGGCTCAGGTGACCATGGCAGCCCAAAAGGAGTGGAGAGTGACTGGAGTCTCCCATGAGTCTCAGTATTGCAAGGGCTCATACTGAAGCCAGTGTTTATACCAATTGTGGCCAGAGGTATGAAAATGTGATTATATTTTTGGACAAAGTAACAAGAGGTCATGGGGTCTAGGGGGAGAATTTTAACAGGGCGCTCTCTCTCTCACAGAAACGAAGGCAGATGTGTGCAGCAGGAGTAGCCAAATCTGCAACCAGTGCCCCCCACCCCGCCCGGCCTGGCCCCGCCCCGCCCCGGCCCCGCCAGCGCCGGAGCAGAGGCGGCCCACGGCGCTGCAGAGTTTCAGTGGACCTCCAAAGGGTAGGTGCCACTCTGCTATGACAACAGGATCCGACTTCAGGAACTTAGTTTTCAGAACTATTTAACTTTTATAGGGGTTAGGGATTTGAAATACATCGTGAATGAGAAACACACTGTCACTAGTTAGTTAACATAATTTAAAATATTTCAGTTCTTTGGGATGCTGTCTTTTCCATTTTTCCTTCTTAGACTCTCAATACCTTTTGGCTTTTATGTTTCATCTTTTAAGTTGAGGGACAAAAATGATAATTTGTCACATACCACGAGACGGTGTATGTGGCAAGCATTCAGTGATTGTCGGTTCCACGGAATGAATGACGAATGGGGCAATGACACAAGGAAATACAGGGGTGGTGTTCCGTGACGCCTCGTAGTTTTCTGTTTGCTATTGGCCATGCTTAAGGCAAAACTGATTGAGGTCATGCAGGTTTCAGAGCCGACTTTAGGGCTTGATGTTTCAGATGACAGTTTGTGGGGGAAAGCGATGCAGTTCCTATTAAAAATATAGGTAGGCTTGTGTAGCCACCGAAACACCTTTACAATTCATCTTCTTTTGTTAAATCCTTTGTCTTCCGTGTGTCTTTCTGAAGCTGTCTGCTCCCAGCCAGGCTGGTGAGATGAAGCCATCACTCACCTGGGGTTCTGTTGTGACTTAGGTGAGTCTGCATTTGGAGCTATTTAATTCAGAATGGGAGCAGTTAAAGCCTTTTTTTTTTTTAAGAAGCAGCAGGGATTTGGGGTTGATATAATTCAGCTGCTGCTTTTGCCTGTCATTCAAATGAGAGGTGTGATTTTGGTAAAAAGGCTCGACCCAGTTAGCTGCGTTGAGTGGGAGGTCACCGGGTTGGAAGGGAGGGTTGCAGACCCACCAAGCTTTTCTGTCGCTCCCCAGACGACACACTGTTGAACTGGTGACCAGGTTATTTCAGACAAAGGGCCCTCATTTCTGAGGCTGAGCGTGGTGTCCAATTATGACAACACATGCAGGAGAGAAAGGGGCATCACAGGAGATCCAGGGCGGGTCACAGGGACGTGCAGACAAGGCCGCCGTGGTGCGTGCTGTGGGGGGGACAGAAACCAGCCGTGCCCCCCCACCCCCACCCCGGGGGTGGAGGGTAGCAGGCGTTCGCAGGGATAAGGGGGAAGAGCAGAAGTGAGTGCTTTTGGCCAGGATCCTCGTTCCTTCGCACGTGTCCTCCCGCCTCGTCTCCTTCCCGGCTTTGAGAAGTGGAGATTGCTAGGCGTGCATGTCCTGTGTCCCGAAGCAGCGAAAGGTGCACAGGCGGAATCGCTGAGCTCGATCCACCTGAACTCGGGGTGATTCCTTGCCCACCCATCTGGGGCTTTCCCTGTTGACCTCTGCTCTTTGTAGCTGCCCCCAAGTTTCTTTGAATCTCGAGGTCAGGTCTCGTTAGAAGGTTGAACTCCAGTCACAGAAGCGCATGCCCCTCGGCGGCTACAGGCACCCCCTTCGTCTTCACCGGCAGCCCCTGCGCGCTCTGCCCCGTGGCCTGGTCGTCCCGTGGCCCCGCAGCGCTGCGAAGTTCTGTGCGCTGCACTCTCTGTGTGGGCGCGGGTATCTGGAGTTGGCTTGCTGTCGCGGTCACTGCCGGTGTGTCCCCTGGACGCTCTTGCTCCTTGTCCCCTGACCTTCACTAAGTCTCTCCGCCTGCACTGTGCTAGAAGCGGAGCTGCTGAAACTGGGGCAGGGGCCCCTGCTTCTTTTCAACGGGGCCTTTGCTGCCTCTCCCAGCTGGATGGGCCGGGACTCCCAGGGTCCTTGACCCTGCCTGTGTTGCTTGGGATACGTGTTAGTCCCACGCCTACTACGCTTCCGCATGTGCGCCCACATTTGATTGACAAGGATAAACGAGTGACCGGTACCACCGTGCATTCACTGGCATGGCGTTCATGAAGATATTTTGCTGGCCTGTCAATAAAACAACTTTCCAATTTTATCATCTCAGTGTTTTGATTTACATAGGGCAATTAATTAATGTGACTAATCCGACTTTTATCTTCACTGTAGAAGAAGAGCTATGCTCTATTTGGTGAGGAAGCAAGTACAAACCATCCGAGGAGGGACAGAACCCTTTATTTATTGAGGCACGTGCGAGGCTAATGACTTCAAGATGTTAAATGTTATTGTGTGACTGGCGTTACTGCAAAGTTCACTCACACTATCTCATGTCCTTGACCTAGATGTCGTAGTGGTTGTGTCATTATTAGTAGGCATGTTTTTGGCATCCTTTTTGATCATGCACTAGGTCAATCTGAGTGTACATTTGTGCTTTCTTAATCGGTGCTCTTTAGTATTAAAAAGAAAAAGAAAAAGAAAAAATAAAACCGGTAGCACTTGGCGCAATACTTTTAAAAAATGATTTCAACCACCAGTTACACATCAGGGAAGAGATCTGTTATGGGGATGGGCCCACGTGGCCATGGCGAAGCCCCAGCATCTGCTGTGTGTCGGCCAGCGACCCAGGAGGACAGTGTGATTCCGTCCGAGGGCGGAGGCCTGAGAGTTGGGGGCTGGCGGTGTCCGTCTGTCTGCGCACAGGAGCTCAGGAGCCAGGAGTGCGCAGAGCCAGGGCGGGGAAGATGGTGTCCGGGCCCGCGCGATCCGGGCTGGACTTCCCCTCCCTCTGCCGGCTTGTTCCATTCGGCGGAGGAGGCTGCGCGAGGCCGCTGGCAGCGGAAGGGCTCCTGCCTCGCTCAGCCCGCGGATCCCAGCGCTACTCAGAGAAACGCCCAGGAATCGCGGTCCCCCAGCCGCGGGGCAGCCTCCGCCCGGGCCCCTGGGCGCACAGACTGAGCCCTGGCTCTGCGAGTAGGTGTGGGCGCACATTGCCAGGGCGGCCTCTGCCTAAAAACACCTTTCTCTCTTTGCCGGCCCAGGTGGTTTCTTTTGCCTGAACTACTCCTCCTGCCTCTCTTTGATTCGTTGGTAACAGTCTCATCTTTTGCGTTTCAACTTGGCTTCTATATCTCTTTCTCCCCGAATCCCTCCTTGATCACTAACGTCTGGAACAGGCACCATCCGTAGGCGGTCCCGGGGAAATGTTTTCACCGTTTTCAGGTAGCATGCTGCGTAGTCATTCCTGTTTGGTCCCAGTAGGTTGTGGCTTCTGTACATACATGATTCTACACAGCATTCACATACATGTTTGTTGGATGAATGCGTGGGCGAATGTGAGAAAAGGAAAGATGCCATCCGGCATCTACATCAGGCTTTGGTGTTACAAAGCGGTCTGTGGGCGGAAATGAAATAAAAGCTGGAACAACAACAACAAAATGCCACCACCTACATTTAATACCTGAAGGTAAAGTTTCCAATCACTGCTTCTACTCGAAGTAAAAAGTTATGTAATAGTTTATATTCCCTTTGATCTTTGCGAAATTGATTCCTTTCCCTGAGTGTTAACTCATAAAATACAAATATGTAATCATAGAAATCATCGATGTAGCCCAACCCCTGATTTTTAAAAGTGAGCAAACAGAGCATCAGAGCGATCAAGTGGCTTGTTTTGGAAACAGCCAGGCACAGACCCCAGCTCTCCTGACTCCCAGGCCCTGTGCGTGAATTACACACCCATGAAATACCCCGCACGTGCTTCCTGTACCACGTGGTCCAGCTTGCCACTCCTGGTGCTCTAGAAAAGCAGCTGTAATTTTTTCAGGCCGGGAGATAATCCCTTCAGGACACAGGGGATGCAGATGGACAACAAAGCATTAGTAACTCATTAGGCAGGAGTGAAATAGCCAGTTCCCGGGAGAATGGGAAGTGTCCGCACCTCTGGGCGCAAGGAAGCATTTATGGGCACGTCAGCAGGAACGCTAGGGATCCTGTTTTGGGAAAGGGAACAGCAGTTCCCCAGTTTTCCTACACACCCTCCTACGTGGGCTCGTTTGGTGCTGATGGCAGCTCCACGACCCAAGTCCTGGCCTCACGCCTGCAGGTTCCGGACACAGCCTCGGAAACGCCCCAGCATTTCCCACGCACGCCTCTGCGCCCGGTCACTCATGACTCGCGCCTTCCCCGACGGCGGCGTGACAGGTGAAGGTTTCACGGGACTGCACACCTTATATTAAGTGATTCAGATGGGGGGTGTGTTCCCTCGGTAGGACAGGGCAGCCTCCCGAGGGCACTGAGTGGTGGACCCGGTTAAACCGGCGCTGTTCTGGAGGTCCGTGGTCGCTGACCACCGTCGCCGTGGAGTAGGAAGCACAGCTTGTGATCGTTTTATACTGAAAAGTGAAAACAGGTTATAAAAATAAGAAAATTGCCCACTGTAGGTAAAAACTCCAGACAAGGAGCTTTGTTACTGTAACTTACACCTCTTTGTGCAGCGAAGTAGGGAGATTGGAAGTAGGTGACTTTTGAAGCCTGTCCCCTCGCATTGCCGTGGTGGGGGCGCGTAGTGACGTCCCTCACGATGCAGACCTGAGGGTAAATGCTGGCCTGGCCCCCATGGAAGGTGTGAGGGCAAGCTGTAGCCATCAAGCACCCACCGGGGCCTGGGTCCGAGGAGGCACCTCTCCAAGGTCCGGCCACTTGCTGGGGACTCGACGTTGAAACCTGGCTTAGGAGAGGGTGCGGCTCTTTGCCCGTCGGCTTCCGTTCGCAGCAGCTGCACGTATGAAGGGACTTCATGTGCGAGTCAGGAGTCTGGGAGTGACCTGTGGAATCGCCTGCATTTCCGCCCATCCTTAGACGGAGGAGGAAAGGACGGTCGGTAACCCACCAGCGTGGGAGCGTTGGCCCAGCAGCCAAGGGCTTGGACATGCTCGTTTTGAGACAGGCGTGGCAGCTGGCTGGAGTCCCTTTCCTTCTCTGTGCACCCAGTCGAGTGTCTGAGGTGGTGAAAGTGTTTCAGAGATGGCAGTTTTAAGGGCTTCTGAGAACATCTGTGCCCTGGGATTGTCCTCTTTGTAATACCCCGTGACCTCAAAGGTTTTATTAAAGGGTAAGCCGGCAAACCCACATGCAAGCTGTCCTTCGTGGCTTTCTTTTTCTTTCTTTTTTTCTTTTGGCGGCGAGCAAGCCCGTGTTTTTCCTTCTGAAGAATCCCCCATGTCCTTTGGGAGAACCGGCCCCCATCGCTTTGTGTCGTGTTGCGGGGACGGCGCGTTTCCAGGCGCCTGTGTCCCTCCATGGGATCCACAGGAGACGGAGCTTCTGCTCTCCGCTCCCCGGGTGCTGACAGGCCACCCAACCCGGGGAATCGGGTGCTGGCTCTCCCT
This sequence comes from Mormoops blainvillei, assembly GCA_004026545.1. Taxonomy (NCBI): domain Eukaryota; kingdom Metazoa; phylum Chordata; class Mammalia; order Chiroptera; family Mormoopidae; genus Mormoops; species Mormoops blainvillei. The sequence goes on along the minus strand of PVJD01012082.1, from coordinate 33,185 downwards.
TGAGCTAGTGACTCAAGACCCCAGAGGACAGCTGGAAATCGCTCAACAGGGGAGCAGCTGCCGTGGCGTGTGCCCCAGCTGCAGCCGTGCACCTGCGGGGTCCCCACTCCTTGGCTCCGGGGCTCCCTCTGCTGCCCTGGGCAAACCTGCCCTTGCGGGTTCCAGTGGGCCCACGACACTCTCCACGCCCTGTGCATTTGCTTTGGTGGAGCCAGTCAGCATCCATTCCACGCTGACAGTCAAGAGCTCTGAGGTTCGTACCCAAGCCCGGGACCCACACGAGCTCTGCTTACCTCTGTCAGCGAGGCCTGGGAGGGACGTACAGGGGCCCCTCCCCAGCCTTTCTCACTTGTCCCAGTCCTTCCCAGTAAGTTAACCTGTAGCACCTCTGTCTACTCCACCCACAGACAGACTGAGAGGCGCACCTTTCCCCTAGGCTCAATAACGCACGGACGCGCTCCTCCCCAGCGAGGCCCCTCGATGTGGCCTTTATGCCTGGCGGGAAGGCAGGGTGGTGTTCTTATCCCAGGTCCCCCGGAACACACCTGCCACCGCCGGGACCCCCTTGGCAGGAGAGCGGCGTACCTTCGTCGGCCTGCTCCCGCACGGAGAGCTGCTTATCATCGAGGGACAATGGCTTCCTTAGGGGAGGCGGTTCTCTCCGCCCCTGGGTGCCAAGAGGATGTCTCCTCCCCACAGCTTAGTTATCAATAAAACAGGAGAGAAAAAAAAGAAAGAGCGCATCTCTGTCTTTGCGTGGGCAACCAGGAAGGGGCAGGCCAGGGCAGCGGTCAGGGTGACCGACAGACACCCTGTGGCCGGCTCCTCCAAGCCATCAGTTCACGTTTCATTTCTTGCAGGTGAAATTGTTACCCGGTGTGGGCAACAGTGAGGGGTGGGGTTAGAAGCTGCAATGAAGTAGAGCCCTTTCCACGTGAAGGGCGGCGCCGTTTGAGACGAGCTCCCCATTTTAGCGTCCCTCGGCAGTGGCGGCTTTTCTAGGGTTACTGCATTAAGAGGCCAGAGGAGGCCTAAAGGGCCAACCGGGCACAACTGCCCTGTTTCCTCTCTGAGGAAACGGGAGTCCGTGAAGGTTACCGGCCAGCTAAGGTTGTCTAGTTGCCCACACCACACTCGCTTAATTTCTCAATTAATAAACTCGTTCTCGCCTCTCAAAACTGGGGGGTGCCCAGCTATGAACAGACTGTCTCTCTCATTGATTTCAGGGAGGAAGTCTTTGCTTTTTGTTGTTCTCTTGCATGGTGAATTGTTTGAGAGGGTCTCTTAGCTGGGCAGGTCTTTTCTTGATAACATTCTTATCCTTTCTAGGAATCTCCTGTGAACAAAGGGTTATTAAACCTTGTAATTCAAACACCCCTCCCTTTATAGCACAGGGCTCTTGTGCATTTGTGGTAAGTTTAACTTCGGGGTGCCCAAGTGTGATACAGTAAGACATACATGAATACGGTTTCTGCCCAGGTTCCTGGCACACAGCTCCGAAAGCCCTCGTAGTGTGCAGAGAGGGCTGGGGCTGGCGACCCCAGGAAGGCCTAGACGTTCTGTCTGACTCCCCACCTCCAGGGAGGGGGGAGGGGCTGGAGCAGGAGCCGTGATCACCGATAGCAAGTGATTCGGTCAACTATGCCTGCGTGATGAGACTCCCATAAAAACCCCAAACCTCGGGATTTGGAGAGTTTCTGGGTGGGGAAATACACTGGGGTGCTGGGAGGGCGGCCCACCCAGAGAGGGCGTGGAAGCTCTGCACCCCCTCCACACGTCCCCCGTCCCCTGGCCAAGCACCTCTGTCATCTGGCTGTTCCTGACCTGTATTCTTACAACAAACTAACGTTGTAAGTAATGTGTTTCCCTGAGTTCTGTGAGCCACTCCAGCAAATTACTAAACCTGAAAGGCAGCGTCCTGGGGACCCTCCAGTTTGTAGCAAGTTGGACAGAAGTGCGGGTCCTCTGGTCACCTGACGAAAGGGCCGTCTGGTAGGACTGAGCCCTGGAACCTGGGGAGTCTGATGCTAACTGTGGACGGCGAGGGTCAGAGTAGAATTAATTGTAGGACCCTCGGTTGGTTTGGGTGTGAGGGCAGTGGGTGAATGAGTGGGTGTGAGGAAAAGCCCACACCTCTGGTCTCAGAAGGTTGTAGAAACAGTGCAGCCCAAGGCCCACCTGTAACACTCTCAGGGAGTGTTGTCTCTGGGAGGAAAAAAAAGTTCTTGTGGGAAATCTAATGCTTGTGATGAAGAGTCTTTTAATATTGTTGATAATCGGTAACTAATTTTAATCTATTGGGTTGACCAAAAAGTTCATTTGGTTTTTTCCCCATAAGATGGCTCTACTAGGGCTTAGTTGTCTTTAACCTTACTCAAAATAATTTTATTAGATTGTACTGTGACAGCTGTCATATCAGCGTGCATTTAAAAAACCTTATCAAAGTTGGTGAATTTTTGTGCAGCCATTTTTATATTGAAGATGGAAGAAAATATGCAACATTTTCGGCATATTATGCTTCATTATTTGGAGAAAGGTAAAAATGCAAATGAAATGTAAAAAAAGGTTTGTGCAGTGTGTGGAGAAGGTGCTGTGACTGATTGAATGTGTCAGAAGTGGTCTGCGAAGTTTCGTGCTGGAGATTTCTCGCTGGACGGTGCTCCACGGGCGGGCAGAGCAGTCGAAGTTGATAGCGATCAAATCAAGACATTAATTGAGAACAGTCAAATGTTCAACCGTGTGGGAGACGGCCGACATACTCAAAATATCCAAATCAATAAAGTCATTGGTGAAAATGAAAAATATGCCTTTTACTTTATGGAAAAAACAAAACGCACTTTTTGGTCAACCCCGTATTTGGAATTTTTGATTTTCACGTGTTTTCTTGGAGGAGATCGTGCATACCGAGGTGGCCAGTAATAGCTGGAATTCAGTGAATGTTTACTGTGTGCCAGGCACGGTGCTGATTGCCAAATGCTGTGCCACATTATGTCACGTGGTCCTCACGGCACCTCCGGGAGGAAGGCAGTTTCACAGAGCCACGGCTCAGAGAGGTTCGATAACTGGCCTCGTGTTACCCTGCTGCAAAGAAGAGGGCCGAGACCCCTAGGAGAAAAGGCGCGACTCAGACACACTGGAGTGGCTTCGCTTGCTGAATCTCGGGGTTGCAGACATGGAAAACGAAGGCGGGCTGTAGGGGCTCATCAGAGGGTTCCCGGGGAGCGCCTGTGTGTGGCTGGACACTAGCTGGTGGTGGGGAATGACGGGGGGTGGACAGCGCACCGATGTGACAGTGGGGAGGCATGCGGGAGCGGTGCTTCTCCAGGCCTACGTAGAGCAGCCTGGGGGAGGTTGGCCACACGATGCGGGCGCAGTTTGTCTGGCATTTTACGTCCCTCTCTCTGAACGTCCTTGCTCGGTGTTATTTGGAGTGGTCGCGCCTGGGGGCTCATTGCCGCCTTGACCCAAATTGTTTTGCTCACTGGTCTGCACAGTGTCTCGATGGCGAAGGGCACATGGCCCGCAGTTCTGGACACGCTCCCTGTACCTGGGTTTGAGTCTCCTCGTCTCCCTTTACCTGCTGGTCACCCTTCCCCACGGCAGTTTGGCCCTTCAGAACCTCAACTTCCCTACTTGTGATTTGGGAAAAGTTGTCACGTCCGCATCACAGGCTCCTGAGACGAAGGATGTAGGGCCCCCACTGGCTGCCTGGCACGTGGTCAGGGCTTTGGGCAGCGTCTGCAGCGGCTGCTGTCGCTGGTGCTTCCCCTCTAACTGCATGGTCTGTTGAAAAGGATTGGCATGTCGGGGTTCTAAGAATCTACAGTGTGATTTTTTAGGATGCGGGACCTTGGGAAGCTGGAGGGAAGACTATGGGATGCTCTTCCCTTCGAGGGAACAGGTGTTTGAACTTGTCGGGAACCACACTTTCCACCGTCCCTGCCCCCCCCTCCAACTGACCTAGAGAAGAGGGGACAGAGCCGGGCATTGGCCCTGACGGGTCTCCCGGGGCCCCTGTCCGCGAGCTTAGTTATGGCCATAGGAGGGTTACCCTTGGTGTCTGTCCCCGGCATCGATCCAGGGAAGGTGTGGTTTGTTCCAGCTTAGGACGGGAGGGGTTTGGACCCGGAATCAGCTAGATGCAGCAGATGTGTAAATGGAAGAGGAACTCAAGGCGGGGTGGCCGGTGTTGGGGGGCTGAGTTAGAGCAGGCCTCTGGGAAATGAACGCTGGCTTCATCGGCCCGATAATTGCAGTTTAAATCACGCTAGTACCTGTGGATTTATAGCTGTGGATAATATACAATATTGAGTTACCACGCGCTCTGTGTGGTCCGGGAGACCTGCCCCTGCCCGCCTCTCCCGCCGCCTCTCCCGCCGCCTGGTTCTCACGCGGCCCCCGCGCTGCTCCTTCCGACAGCCCTCTCCTTCCTCGGGCCTGGGCTTCCCTCGTTCTCCCTGCCTTGGCCTTGAACCCTGACCTCTAGCTCTTCACGTGGCTACCCCTCTCGCTCAAATGTTACTTCTTCAAAGAAGCCTCACCCTCCAATGTCACTTAGGTTTATATATTTGGCATGGTGACTTCTGATAAAATAATGCAAACGAGGCAGAAAAAGGAGTTTGTCGGTTCCTGAACCAGGGAGCCCAGGGGTGGTGCTGGTTTCGGCGTGACTGGATTCGGGGACCCAGCAACAGTGCCCCCTGGGCTCTGGCTCCGTCCTGCCTGTCCCTTATCTCCCTGCAGGGGTGGGGGTGCTGGGGGGTACACGCCACGGTTTGTTGTAAACACAGGGGGCGGGGCAGAGGGAGCTGGGAGCCAAAAACTGTAGCCGCCGTAACCCGCATCAAACATTGTGTTGGCGGATTCAGTATAAACAGCCCCAGTTCCACGGCTTGTCCCCAGGCATCCACAGGCCACCTGCTCATCCTTGTAAGGCTAAGCGCTGGCCTTCCTCACCCCTTTCTAGATCTTTCCCTAACTGATGCCAAGCTCCCCTGCTCAGCGCTCTGGTAGAAACTATTATCCTCAGCAATCTGGTGGCAGCGGCCCCCACTGACTCTGCCCGCAGGGGTCACCGTCCCCCCACCCCGGGGAGCTCTGGCCCCTCCCCGGGCCCTCACGCCCCACCCCCACAGTCCTTCCTACCCCGATTCTTCTTCCGTTTTCCTCCTGTTCTTTCTGGCTGGCTCTTGTCTGTAGTGCCGTTCCGTTTCGGCCTGTTCTGACGGGGGAAGTGGCTGGGGAGACAGTGCCGAGGGACCGAAGGCTCGGAGGCTGCCGGGTGATTGGCTCAAGGCCGCACGGCTGGAAGCCGGGAGTGCGGCAGGTCTTAGCCGGAGCCTTCTGACTCCAAGCTCGGAAGTCCCCCTTCCCCGCGTCTTCTTACTGTGTGTGCTCATGACATTGAAATAGATTGCCACCCCCCACTCCGCCCCGATCCCTGATAAGTAATCACAGTGTGGAGAGGGGCATTTCTTTGTGACAGTGATTCAGAGGTGATTTTGGGAGATGACTCTCAAGTTGAGTCTGGAAGAAAATCCAGGCTTTGATGACAGACGGGAGAAAGGAGGCCATTCCAGGGGACAACAGCAACCTGGGCAAAGCCGCAGGATGAGAAGTGGCTTCCGTCTGTGTCACAGAACCGGCCTGGGCCGGTGACAGTAGGAATGGTGGCCTCCAGAAATGTGACGATGAAGAACAAGGAGGCGGAGTGGGCCTCTGCACTGCACGCGCACCTGCAGGCGCCACCTCGTCTAACCCTGGGAGCTAAGGAAGGAGACAATCGCTGTTGTCCTGCCGAGGAGACAGAGACGCACAGAGGAGGTTGACCGACGTGCCCAGATCACACGGCTAGTGAGAAGCCAAGTTGACCCACGAACGTGAACCTGTTTGATCCCAAAGTCCCTCCTTTACCCGCACGGCTCCCATCACGTGAATTTGACCAGGAACCCCACCAGCAACCCAGAGCTCTGTCCAGAGACTGTCTGGCAGATGTTTTTATTTTAAAAAGGGGTGTCTTTATGGATTTGAACATTAGTAATCAATTCAGAAAACCACGCAGTCTCCTTGTGGAAGATTCAAACAATGGAGAACCAGGCAAATGGGACATTCCCTTCACCACGATGCCCCTTCACTCTGCGCCCGTGACCTTGTGTTTTCCTTCAGTCTCAGGCCGCGCAGTGGAGGGGGGACCTCTGCCCTGCCGGGGTGTGGCACTCCGGGCGCGGAGCCGGCTCTCAGTGTGGCCCGCGTCCCCCTCGGAGAGCCCGGCCTCCAGCCTGCCCCCCTCCCAGGCTCGCGAGTCTCCGAATCTCGATTTCCTTGCCCCGCGGCAGTGACTCAGGGCTCCTGTTGGTAATAAATTATGTTCTCTAATGACGAGCCCCTTCCTTCTGTTCTGTCGGCTGCTTCTCCTCTTCACAGGGGATCTTGATGGGTTGAGGCAGAAGAATTCATACTTCGGAAATGAGCTCCGACCCTGTTTCCGAGAGAAGATGACAGGCAGGTGGGGAGAGAGCCGGGAGCCAGGGCGGGGCTGCCGGGGCTGTGCGTCGGTCTGCAGAGCTCATCGGTCGCCTGGGCCTCCCCACAGGGGCAGTGCGGCCGTGACTGATGCAGCGTGGATGGAGGAAGTCAAACGCCTGGTGCCTCCCTCACAAGAGACATGGTTATGGACGACGTCTCATGCTGGGTGTTGAAGTGGCTGAGAAGCCCACTCGATCCCCGGGCTCCTAGAGGGCCAGCGGGGGGAGATCGTGTGGGCCTCTCAGAGGCGGTGAGGTTCCAGGGGCAGGAATCAAAAGTTAATCACAGCGTGGAAAGCTCAGGCAGTTTGTAAGGAGCATAAAAGACAGAATGATCTATTATCCCACCAAAGATAATTGCTGCTAGCATTTTGGCATATGTCTTTCTCGTTTGTTATTACTGCATTGTATAATCAAAATGAGACCTTGTTATACAGGCTGTCTTGCAATTTCAATTTTTAGCAATAGACGACATGTGCCTGCATAAATTAATCTCCAAAAGCATGCAATTTTTACAATGAAATGGATATGTTTTTTATTTCGAAGGTGCATATTTTTTATTTTGAAAGTGCAATGCTTACCAAAAAAATCAGAGGGTATATAAGACATTATAAAGAAGAAGAGGAAATTGAAACCCTACCCCTGGCAGTTAACTACTATTAACATTTGAGTATCTATACTTTGTGACTTTCCCCCCCAGTATACGTATGTCTGTGTATGTACATAAAATATGTACGTATAATGTACATTACATTTTATTCCCAAGACACTTGATTAATATCTTTCAGCCCCCCAAGGTTTTAAAAATGAGAGAGGAAGAGGGAGAAAGATTGATTTGTTGTTCCACTTATTGATGCACTCATTGTTGGTCCCTGTATGTGCCCTCACTGGGGATCGAACCCACAACCTTGGAGTATTGGGATGACACTCCAGCCAACAACTGTTCGGCCAGCCCCCACCCCCAAACATCACAAAGGCAGACACAGCGTCTGTTCATTCATCAGAGCGCTCCCACCTCCTGCACGGTGCCCGGCACACACCAGCCAATTAGTAAAAATTTATTAAATGAGTGAGCAAGGGAAGGGATGCAGGCCCATGTATCTCCTTGAATAGGAGTGCTGTCTCATCCCTGGAAATGGGAGAGGGCTTTCACAACTACGGGTGCCAAGCTGTGGCTCCTGGCTTATGCGTGGTTGGCGTCGGTACATTTTTTAAAAAGCCAAAGACAAAACAGGAACGCCGAACCCAATCCGAGCCTAACCAAAGCAATGGCTGCTTTTACCTTGACGAGAAGTTGCATGTTGACTGTTCACATTTGTGGCTGCCGAAACCACCTCCTTCAGGGCTCCCTGTCCCCGTCTCCACTGTGGGCTCTGGGAAGGACAAGCACTTGTGTGGTCACCTCAGCTGCGCTGAGCAGGAGTGTGTCTGTCCTTGGCATCAGCAGGTCAAGTTTCTTGTTGAGTGTGATGGCAGGCAGACGCTGATGGCACATTGTCCACAGAGAGACCCTGTGGTGAGGGGACCTGGGACGGGCGCCCAGGAAGGCTTCTCATCTCACAGACGGAGCAACTGGGCTCTGGAGGGAGCGCTGGATGCCCTCAGGCTCTCCAGCAAGTCAGCGCCGCGACGGGGGGCAGAGCCCGGCGGTGTGCGGACTGCAGGCCGGTGGGGTCTCTGTCTGCTGCCGCTAAGACAGAACTTACCTAACAGCGTTCGACTGCCATTCGAATGTTTTATGTCTACACAGAGAGAGAAGAGGGACAAAGGACAGGGGGAACAAGTGAAAACGAGAGCTACTTAGGTGACACGTTCTGTGGTTCCCGCGAGTCACACAGGATGACTCGGAACGGGATGCCCCTAGGACCCGCTCCAGTGCGCCAGGGGCTTTGGGCATCAGCATTGGAAGCTTACCACCTTTTCTTCTAATCAAAATGACTTTAGCAAAGGAACTTGCTTTTTAGTTGCTGGAGACTAATTAAGCCATCTGGCATGAGCTGGAGCTCGGTACCCTCGCATGAAGGGAGAGGACACACATGCACACACAGAAGCGAGTTTGCTCACTGAACCCGTGGGACCTCTGAGCCATGGGGAATGCAGCCCAGGTGAAATGAAAGAAAAAATGCACAGTCAGGGTGAACCCGGTGTCCGAGACAAAGAGGAAGTCACCTGACCTTGTAACGCCCCTTGCAATTGTCCTTCCTGTTCCCACATCCACCCCGCCCTCCATCCTGCTTCCCAAGCCGGCCTCCTGCGGGGACCCCCAGACTCCCCGCTCCTTCTCCCGACACGTGGCAAACATGGCCTCCTCGGTTATCCCCTTCAAACAATCCTTCCGTGATTCCAGTCCTTGGCTCCAGACACCTCAGCCTTTTCACTGCTGAGAGCAGTGGTTCTCAGGTTTAAAGCTGCCAACAGCGTGGGGGCGGGAGAAGTGGGGAGCTTGTTAAAAATGCACATTCCTAAATACACCCGAGAGGACCTGATCCCACGGATCTAGGATGCTGCTCGGGAATTTATGTTTTAAACATGCTTCCAGTTTATTCCTGATGCAGGTACCTCAGGGACGATGCTGTGGAGAATTGGCTCATCGGGTGAAGTCCAGCTTTTTAGCCCGAGGAGTAACATTTAATAGTGGAGATTCAGGTCCGAGGTTTGCCAAAGGTGGGGGCAGGGGGTAGATTTTGGGAAAAATTGGTTTTCAAAATGTCGGTAGGAATTGGATACATTGGCAACCACGATTGCGGGGTAATTTGCATCTCAGGAATGGAGAGGAATTTGTAAAGTTATGTCAGGAGACAGGAGTGGGTCCATCCGCTCTGGTGCTGTGTGGCCTTTCGGCTGCCTCTTGACTTCCCTGAGCCCCGGGCTTCCTCATCTAGAAAATGGGAACGTGAAATGCCCCGCCTCCTCATTAGGTCACAGGGCTCCGTTATAGGAAAGTGCTTTGAAATTTGGGACAGTGCTGAATAAATATAAGGCACAATGTATCTACTCATATTAAAAGCCTGCTCTCCTCTGCCAAGTGACAAAAAGAATCTTGCTCAGGAGAGTAACTGCAGTTGAACAAACTCAGCCTGCAGGGGGAGTGTGTGTTGACATCGACCCCGCGGCGGCTGTTTGCAGGAGGAAGGAGCGAAGTCGCGAGGCCGCCCACAGAGTGGGCCGAGGGCCCCGTGGATTTGGGCAGCTGAGAGAGCCGAGAGCTGGAATCCAACTCCCTCGGCGAGTTTGAATTTGGCTGAATTTAATAGTGAGAAAAGCTTAAGAAAACGCACACATGCTGAAACCCAAAAGGCTAATGCGGAGAAGAAACAGCTCGTGTAATTGGGCTTGGGCCTTTCTCTAAAAAGAAACCATGAAATATGTACAAAATGTTGGAAGGATTCATGGTTACTTGGTGTGGTTTTCAATTTGGGAACTGGGCTCCGTGCCCACGGGAATGACTGGGACAATGGGTTGCTGGTTGTTTATGGATTGATGGCCTCATAGGAGGTGACATCGGGTGCCCCTGGCCTGGGCCTGCTCCCAGCAGCGGGTGCTCAGGCCAGCTGGTCGCTCTGTTCTCAACGCTCGCAACCGAGGGCCCTTTGGTGACCTTATGGTGACCTCATGATGAACCGAAGTCTTCTGCGTTTTTTGGCTTCAAACATATTTATTCCTGCCTGGATTATTGCTTGTTCACAGAAAACAATGAAAGGCTGTGTGTCACATGAATCTATTGTTCCTCTCAGAGGCCGTGGTGTCTTCAATACAAAGGACACGATTGAACGTTTTCCCCCCATGCCTGAGTTCGTCAGATCTTTTCATTTTCCGATTTTTTTTTTTTTGCTTCATGTCTTATAATATGTTATCTATATATTTTTAAAAAGGAAGTGACATGGGGGTGTGGTTCAAGTTCCTGTGACATTCTCCCCACCCCATCCCTGTTCCTCTCCCGCTCTTTCTAGAAGTGACCACGAGGCTGAAGGAAGAGAGCCACGTGATGTCCAACTGAATGCTTTGACTTTGCTACGTGATTTCAGAGTGTAATCGTCCACTGTGAAAACGTTGGAAGTGGTGTCCAAAGTCAGGCCCTGAGAAGACCAGGTCACCTCCATTCTGCCCCTAAAGCCCCTTCTCAGCAGGCATGAGCCTTCATTTCCCGGCTGGATTTTAGTAGCTGGACCTGTGACCGCACCTCATTTTTTTACCTTTTTTTTTTTTTTTTAAATAGGCAGGACATCTACATGGTTCAAAAATCAGAATCATTTCCAAATGGTATGCGTGGAAGATTCTCTCATATGCGCTGTTCCTCTCCCCCAACCTTGCAGTTAGCAATTTGTTTTAGTTTCTTATTTATATTTCCAGTGTCTTTATAATGCACATAAAAGAAAATGTGACTATATATCCTAATTTTCCTGCTTTGTTTATTCAGAACATTGTATTTCATATTCATTGTTTTCTACCATATTTTCCACTTAATAATATATTCTGGAGGTCTCTCTATATCACTCCACAGGTAGCCCCTTTTTTTCTTTTCTTACAATTTCATTTTTTTACAGTTGCCTAATATCTCACCCAGCACCTACTGATACATGGGACTCTGTTTATTTATTTTTACAGCTACAGGCCATTCCAATGCATGGGTAGAAGATATTTTTCCAACCAGTCCCCTGTTGCGGACACCGGCTCATTTGTAAATGTTTCCTATTTCAAACAATATCGTGAAGGTTAATCTTGTACCGTGTGTGTCGCTTCACATGTGTTCGTAGGTTTGTGTGGAGTTCCGGATGTGAGGCGGTTGAAGGGTAGGTGCTGTGCTCCCTGCGGGCTGCAGTGCCCTCATTCCCAGTGACAGGGCCACTTTGTGCTTCTCCACAGTTTCGCCAAGGAAGCCTATTAATAGCTGGATTTTGGGGGGGCCAATTTAATAGGGAGAAATATTATCTCAAGGTAGTTTTAATTTCCATATATCGTAAGTGACACTGAGCATCCTGAAACACTTTTAAATTAAAACATGCATGTGATAAAGTGCACAAATGTAAGGTCTACAGCTCGATGAATTTTTGCGTGTGTAGACATCCAGGTACCCCCGGCAGAGAAGACAGAAACATTCACAGCACCGAGGAAGCTGCACTGCGCCGCTTTCTACTGGGTGCGGCCCTCCTGCTGAGTCCCGTCCTCGGGGGACGCCTGTGACTGCGGCTGGACAGCGTGCGCTGTTCGGCGCCTGGCCCCCTCACGTTATGTCTGAGAGCTGTCCGTGCTCTCACGTGTAAGCAGTAGTTCATTCTTTTTTGTCGTTGTTGATGTATTTTGCTTTGTATTAATTTGAAACAATTTATTTATATAAATTTTCTAGGAAACAGCCATTTTAGTTGTTTCTAGATTTTGGCCATTGTGAACCAAGCAGCTCTCAACATTCTGGACGTGTTTTAGGAGACATACTATATTCATTTTCTCTTGGATATGACCTCGGGCCGGGAGCTGCTGGGGCATGTTTAGCTTTAGTAGACACAGTGGCTGCCCACGGAGGTCGCACCCATGCACCCTGCCACCAGCAGTGTCTGAGCGTCCCGGGGGCCCCAAGTTTTTGCCGAGACTTGGCGTCCTTGCGTTTATAATTTCAGCCAATCTGGCGAATGTGACATTTAATTGTGGCTTCATTTATAGTTTCCTGATAACAAATAATGTTGAGTACTATTCATGTGTTTATTGTCTCAGAAGATTAAAGGATTCTCTTTTATGAACTGTCTCTCAAACCTTTTGCTTATTTTTAATTGAGTTGTCTATTTTGTCTTGATTCGTAGGAGTTCATCATATATCCTGTGTGAGGCCGGCTTTTATATTATTTATATATAAATGATTTTATGTGTGCACATGTAACAAAACTTTCTGGCTTATACTTTGCCTTTTTCCTCTCTTAATGGTATCTTTTGGAGAATTGAAGGTCTTCATTTAAATGATGTTGAACTTAACAATCTTTTTCTAATGGTTGGTGTTTTCTGTATCCTATTTAAGAAGCCTCTGCTCACGCCAAGGTCATGAAGATGTCCCGTTATGTTTTCCTCTAGAAGTGCTATTGTTTTATCTTTCACATGTAGGTCTATGACCGTTTTCAGATTAATTTTTGTGCGTTGTACAATTTAAGGGCCGACGCTCATCTTTTCTCTGGGCAGTTATCCAGTGACCCTTCGGAACTGCAGTGGCGGGTTTGCTGTGACCTGGTGACCGTATATATGTGTGGCTGCTTTTCTGGGCTCTTTGTTCTGTTCTATTGGTACCGTAGCACATTGCCTTAATTATTGCAGTCTTTTTAAAAGGTTATTTATTTATTTACCTTTAGAGAGGGGGAAGGGAGGGAGAAAGAGAGGGAGAGAAACATCCATGTGTGGTTGCCTCTCGTGCACCCCCTACTGGGGGCCCGGCCCGACAACCCAGGCATGTGCCCTGACTGGGAATTGAACTGGCGACCCTTTGGTCTGCAGGCCCTTGCTCAGTCCACTGAGCCACACCAGCCAGGGCTGTAGTTTTCTTTTTAAGTATTAATACCTGGTTGTATGAATCCCCCAGTTTTGTTCTTCAAGGTTGTATTTGCTTTTTTTTAGGTTATTTGCATTTTCACATCAGTTTCAGAATGTGTGGTAAATCCCAGCTGGAATTTTGATTTGGACTGCACTGAATTTGTGGATAAATTTGGGGGGAAATTGACATGTTAACATTTCTCAGCGTTTTAATTCATGAATATTTGTTTAGGGCTTTGGTGTTTCTCAGCGGCCTTTGGTAGTTTTCAGTGTAAAGGCCTGACCTGAAATTTATTAGATGAATTCCTGGGTATGTGGCGAATTCCATTGCTGCTTGAGTGTTTATCTTTTGAAAACGACATTTTCTACTTGGTTGTCATCAGTGGACAGTGGTTTTGATCTACTGCAGAACTTTTCTTATATTTAAGGACCGTTTGTGATTCTTTTTCCGGCAGTTGGATGTTCTTTTTGGAATTTCTTCACCCTAATTTCTAGGATCCCTTTATACATTAGGGCTAACATGTCTATGCTGTGAGCTGTAAAGCTTTCCTCAGATTGTCGTTTGTGGTATAATTATTTTTTATGTTTTTGTCCTAGACCAAATAATTTAAACCCTGGAAGGATTTTAGACACCTTCTGCTCCAACTCTCTCATTTTACAAGGAGGAAACCGTGGTTTAGGGATGCCCAAGTGGTTAAGGTTAGACTAGCAGGTAACGACAGAAGCTGAATTGTAACCCACGTCTCCGTTCAGAGGTTTGTTCACCAGGGGGCCCGCGCCTAACCCAACTGTCTTTGCATTGTGGCAGCAGCGACTTGGGAGGTGGGATTTGTTTCTTTCTATTAGATTGTCAACCCCACAAGAAACAGGAAGTTACACTTCTGCAAAGACAACTGAAGAGCCATATATGTCAGCCATATATGTCATAGGCACCCAATAACGATTTATTAAGTTGAATCATCCAAAGAATAATATCCCACAAAGAAGAGCCAGGTCTCGATGGCTTCACCGGGGAATTCTATCACATCTATAAGGAAAATATAATACAAATTCTGCCCCAGCTCACTTGGGAAATAGATCTGAGAGAACCTCTTTCCCGCTCATTCACTGAAGCCTGTGTCACCCTGACAGCGAAGCCAGAGGTGTCACAGGAAAGGCGCTGACCACTGTCTCCCATGAACAAGGAAAGAGTCTTTCACGACACGTCAGCGTCCTGCGTCTGGCGCCGCATACAAAGGGTGGCAGCCCTGCCCGTGTGGCCGCTGTGACCGGAGGATCCGCCCTAGGGCTGCATGGCGGGGCTCTAGCTATCCCCACTTCTCGTAATCCCTTCCCGCGCCCGTTACGCCTTCTGCCGGTGTCCCTGCAGTTCTTGAATATTCTCTTCTGGTTTTCTTCAGTCTTTTTTTCTCTTTGCTTTTCAGCTTTGGAAGTTCCTGTTGTCCTGTTCTCCAGCTCAGAGGGTCTTTCTTCACTTGTGCGTGGTCCACGAATGAGCCTACGTAGGGCGTTCTTCACTTCCATCACAGTGTTTTTATCTCTAGTGTTTCTTTTTGATTTCGTCTTACAGGTTCCGTCTCTCTGCTCACACGGTCCACATAATGCACCCTTTATGCATCGGTAAAAAATTCCTGGTCCGGTCTTGCCAACCCTCCTGCTGCATCTGGCTGGCTCTGGTGCCAGTTCCAGATAGTCCCCCTGTGCCTTAGTCTTTGAATACAGCTTCTGTGAAAGCAGGCCTGGCAGACTGGGGCAGGGGCTGCGGTAGGTGGGTTAGCGATGTAGTGACCGGTGTGGGGGAGGGGAAGGGTGCTCTCGGTCTGTGGTGTCTCAGGCTTCTGGTTAGCCTGTGTCCCGGGCCCTGGATTTCCCCTGTCAGTGCTTCTTAGTGTCCCCCTCTGCCGGCGGGATGGCCTGGGTAGAGGGAGCCAGAGCTGGGTGCTTTCCTCCCTCCAGGTGGGCTACGCCCTGGGTAAACCTGAACCGATACGTTCCGGTGAAATGGACTCACCTGGGGGCAGCCTCGTTAAGGGGCGCGGGATAATCCGGTACATTCAAGTGGTTCCTTTCCCCTCCCCACTGCTGGCAGCAGTGAGAAGCTGGTGGAGGTCCTGGGGGGAAAACTCACGAAAGCGTGGGGCCCCTGATGCCCGGATCCCCCCGGAGCTTTTGTCTCGCCGTATCGTCCACACCGCACGTCAGCAGTGGGCAATTCCGGTCCAGCTGGGCTGCCTGGTGCCGGCCCCGGCGGGGTTCGGCTCTGGTGAGTTCTGGTTCTCTGCCCGGTTCTCTGTCCGGGCCCTCAGTTCTGGGGCCGCAGTCTATCTTGTGGCCTCACTTCACTGTTGATTTTTCCAGCTTTTTACTCGTCAGGATGGAGTTGTGACTTCTGAGCTCCTTACAGTGTGAGGCTGATTTATTATCAACAAGAAATGTGTGTGATAGATCACATTAGTAGAATAAGGGACAAAAACCACAGGGTTATCTCACTAGACATAGAAAGCACCTGAAAATGTCCAACATGCATTCATAATAAAGTTCTCAACAAACTAGGGACAGGTGAGAATTTGCTCAGCCTGGTTGAGGGCCACAGCTAACATCAGGCTTCACCCCGAAAGCCGGGCTGCTCTCTCTCCTTCAGACCTGAAAGGGGGCCAGGAAGTCTGGTCGTGCCATCTTTGTTTAAAATTGCTCTGCAGATTCTCGTCAGTGCAGAAAGGCAAGAATAAGGGGCCAAAGGTGGACAGAGGAGAAGGGAAGAAGCAGAGTTATCTTTGTTTATAGACAATATGATTTACATGTGGAAAACCGTAAAGTATCTATCAAAAAGTTACTAGGATTAAAAGGGAGTTTAGCAAGGTCCTAGGTGTAGGAACAATATGCAAGAAGTTTCTCTGTATATTAGCAATTAATGATTCAGAAATAAAATTAAGAAAATATCGCTGCTGCCACACTGATGGGGAAAGAAGGGAAGAGGCCAAATCAGGGGCAGTTTCCCTTTGATCAGTTCCAGCTGAGGGTCTTGCCGACTTTTTTTTTTTTTGAGAAGCTATTTAGAGTTAAGACGTGAATTGTATTGTATATATTTTATAAATAGTTGCATGGCTTCTCTACTCTAAAGAATAAATGAAGTCCTGTTGAAAACAGACGTACTGCTGAGGAAGCTCAGTTGATCATTTCCATCAAGATCCTCGGGGCCAAAAGACTTGTTGCCTTTGGGGATGTAGGTGTCAATATTGTGTGCACACCAGACGGAACAGGGTGTTACTAACCCACCTCCCTGGCCACAGCGATAAGCAGGCTTAACTGGGCAATTTAATAAACATGGCGGCAGCCTTAAAAGAACCATTTATTACGGAATAAAAAAAGAATAAAACACTAAAACATTGAGGCACAAATTTAACTAAAAAGTGGAAGAACTGCAGGCAGATCTACAAAACACTGTGTGAAATTAACGAAGACCTCCATGAGTCTTCACAAACAAAAGAACATGAATCATGTGATTGCATTCCCAGGAAATTTCTAGAAAAGACAAAAATACAGAGACAGAAAGCAGGTAGCCTAGAGTTGGGGGGGGAGCGGGGACGGTGGCAAAGGCTGTGGGGGTTTGGGGGTGACCACGGCGTTCTAGAGGGCGGGTGTGGTGGTGGTTCCGAAACCGCCTAACTTGACCAAAGCTCCTGCACTCCAAACGGGTGAGTTTTGTGGTCGTAACTCAGACTCTGAAGGCTGTTAAAGCAGGAGAAGCCTTTAAAGAAGCAGCTGTGTGCGGTGCTGACAGCTTGGAAGGCATCTTTCCTAAATGAGTGTCTTGTTTCTTCCTTTCGGAGTGGGTAGGGTTTATGTTTTTAGCCTTGTGGTATTTGAACCGGCCGCTCCCTGGTGGCTCCTGGGCGGGACTGGTCCCCAGGACAGATGCACTTTACAGTCCCTGCCGCATCTCACGGGTCCCTGCCGCATCTCACGGGTCCCTCCCGCCCCGCCATGGTGGAGGGGGCGGCTCAGCGGGCAGGCCGCTGAGGCTGCTGGGCGCCCCCCCTCGGGGCTTCCCCTAATAATTCCAGCCGAGCTCGCAGAAGAAAGGCAGAGCCACAGGGAGACACATTAATTAAACCGGTTCCGCTCCCCGTTGGGCCGCCGCCGCTCTCTCGCCTTTTAGTAGGTCCCCACTGTGGGCGCAGCTGCGTGAAGGAAGAACCCCACGGTTGGGTGCGCGGGAGCGGTCGCCGGGGTGGGCTAATAAGCGGGAACACCTGACTGCCAAGCGGCATCAGGGAAGAAGGAGCATCTGCTCTTACAACGAGACTATAGGGACCTGTCTTGAAGGGGCGCCCTCACTACCCACTACCCTGGGGTGCTGCTCACTGGGACTTGGCAGGGAAGATCTGGGTGCCCCCTCCCCGCCCCTGGAGACCCCTCGCTGGTTTTCTTTCCCCTGTTTGTGGCGGTCTCCGGGGCCATTCACCAGGAGCAGGAGGCGCAGGCCCCGCCCCCGGGGACACAGAAAACGTGGCTGTATCCTGTCTGCTGCAGCTCTGGGACGCCTTTGTCCTTTGACCAGTGTCCCGTCCCTCTTCCCTTCCCACAGAAAACCTGAAATACATGGAAAGATAGAATTCATGAGCTTGAATGGGCTGTTATTCGGGAACAGGTCTGTCTTCCTGACATAGGTGTCCGCCTGCCAGGTGTTGGGGGGGTCCGTTAGGACCCTGAGCCACACTGAAAGTCACAGCCTAGTCTGTCTTTGTTGTGACAGTGCAGGCCAGAGTCCAGAGTGGCCCCGTCTCCCCCGTTCCATTTTCTGCCTGGGATCAGCGCCGCGCAGGGATGGCGCGCACATGGGGGCCGGGGTGGGGGGAGCAGTGGTCAGTGCCGAGGAGGCTGGGACAGAAGGCTTCTGCCTCCTCATGGGTCTGGGGGGGTCCGTGAGAGGGCGAGGGGCCCGCTCAGGAGCAGAGAAGTACCGAGTCAGAGAGGAGGGAATGCCTTCGCCAAGGCCCCTGGCCACCGGGACTTGGGGGAGGTGCCTCGGGTAAGAAGGGTTCTGGGTGCAGGAGTCCGGGCAGGGGTTGCGGGGCGGGGTCTGAGTCCCTGACTGCAACTCCCTCCAGAACACGGCGACGCACCGGCTGTGCCCGCCCCGAGGGCTGCCGGGCAAGGCCTCGGACATGCGCTTGGTCCCGGCAGAGATTCGGGTTTACAGCCGGAGGCCCCCGTAGGAGCCTCCTCTCCTCCTCTCCGTTTTCTTGAAGCTGAGACACGCCGGTTGGAACAGCGGCGGGCAGCCCGGGCCGCGCGAGAAAGAGCGCGGGGAGTCGGGGTCCCGCCCAGGACGACAACCGCGCGCCTGGGGGCTTCCCCTTTGGGGGGCGGGCAGCTCCGAACGCCCCACTCGCCGCGGCCGTGCCACTCGCTTCTACTCCTTGGAGCTGCAGGTTTTCTTGGCGCACCATTTAGTCACAGCGTGCTTTTCGCTGTCACGTAGCCGACGTCGACGCGAGTGATCCCCCGCAGTGGGCGGGGCCGCAGCGTTTCCCGGCAGCCCCAGGGCCATCCGCAGCGGCGGGTCTGCGAGCGGCGCGCAGCGAAGGCCCCTGCGCTGAAAGCCCGGGAGCCTCGGTCCGTCCGCCCACGCCCCCGGGAGAAGGCGCCGAGCGGCCCTCCGCGTCGACAGCCGAGAAATGGAGGACGCAGCGGGTGAGGCCGCGCGCCTTTGGACTATGCGGCGCCGCTCTCTGGTTCGGGTCCCGGCTCTTGTCCACGGTCACTCCAGCCTCCCTGGAGGAAACACGTGCCCGGAGCCGCACGCAGGTAGGACGACTGCCCCTTTGCAGCTACTCCGCGCGGGCGGAGCCCCATCTCCTCGCCGCGAAGTTGCAGCAGGTTCCTCAGGGGCGGGCGCGGGGCTGGGGCGCGGCTCTTGCCGTCTTGACCCGCGTGATACGAGCTTCGTCGGCCTGGGAGTGAGTCTTTCGGGAACCTTAAAAAAGTTGACCTCAGCGACCTTCCGTCGGCCCTTGGCTCGCGTGAAGGGCCTGGTTACGCCCTTGGGGGGCTCCCGGCTCCTGAGGCTTGGCGGCGACTTGGGGCGCTCCTGCCCGGATCCCGGGTCATTAGAGGAGGTTTCTTGACACGTTAGATAGTTTCCAGGGAGACAAAATAGAGGCGTTTCAGACCCTCTTTCCTAATGTGTGTGCTACTGACGCGGCCATCCCGGGACAAGC
Source organism: Mormoops blainvillei (assembly GCA_004026545.1). NCBI lineage: Eukaryota > Metazoa > Chordata > Mammalia > Chiroptera > Mormoopidae > Mormoops > Mormoops blainvillei. The sequence continues at coordinate 13,931 of PVJD01012082.1, read as the reverse complement.
CAAGCCCGTGCGTCCTTCCCGGCCGTGGCGGACAGACAGATGAGCCTTTGCTGAGTGCTGATGGTAGGGCTTCAGTCCCTCAGACTCAGACTGCAGCCCTCCTGTCGGATGACTGCACGTGAAATCAGTTCATTCAAACCCAAGCCAGGGGGCCTGGCAGAGGCCCCCCTGCGCTCAAATGGTCAAGCTCTAAAAACTCCGAGGGTGGGCTCATTGACTTCCCTTAGGCCACCGTTCCCCCCTCCCCCCAGCTTTCCTGAAGAGTTCATGAGCAAATAACGCTGTTTTTAATTTAATACTACATGGGCGCTAGATTGAGATGATTAGTATCTGGTCACACACTTTATCAGGTTGAAATGACCACAGGCGCATTTTCGAGCACAAGAGTAATTTTAAAAACGATGACAAAAGAGCCAAAATGGGCTGAATGTTTGCTGAGTGAGGCAGTGTGCCAGGCAGTTCTCTGCCTTTTGTCCTTTAATTCCCCACCCACCCTGGAAGAGCAGGCAGAGCTTGGGCACCCCTGCTTACTGAGTGGCAGTGAGCTCTGCAGTGTGTTTGGGGGAAAGCCATCCGCAAACACCGCCCTGGGCCACCGCCACGAGGCCCCGCCTGCTGGGGAGCCTTTGTGACTCTCATAGCAAAGGTTAACCTCCCGTCCCCTTGGGTGCACACTGGACCCAGGGCCCTGCCTTTTGCGGGCCACTTAGAATTAAGCGGGCTCGCCAGGAACGCGGCGTGGGCAACACTGTTTGTGAAAGTAAGGGCTGGCGGGCCGTCCAGTGCGCCCCTGTCCTCTCTGCTGCCCGAGAGATGGTAGTCACGAGTCTCATGTGGCCATTTAAATTCCCATAGATTAAAAATTAAAATTCAAGATTGACTTCCTCAGTCAGAATACCCACCCAGGGCTCAATAGCCCCCCCCCCCCGTGGCCAGTGGCTTTCGCCGTGGGCGGCACAGAGGTAGCACGTGGTGACCCCGTGGCCTCTCCGGTCCTCCAGCTGGTTTTCAGACACAACGGGCTTGTTCCTCCCTCAAGACCGCACCAAGGCGTGGCCTGCGTGTGAGTGGGGTGGGAGGCAGGGGGCTCTGTCCCCCTTCACATCCTCCTGCGCCTGACACCTTCCCTGAGGCCACTCCAAGCACAGCTACAAGCTGCGTGTGAAGAGTCGGCTTACCATGCGACACGAGAGGCCCCCCCCACTCCCTCCCTTCCAACCAGTTCGTCCCCAGACGTACAGCCTCCTCCGTTCAAGTGTCCCCCTCAGAGCGTGCCCTCCTGGGGTGTCACCTTGCTTTGTTGAGTTGTTTGGCACTCCGCAAATTGTCTTGTGTACGTTATAAATTTCCTGCTGCCTGGCCTCCCGTGGGTGCATGCTCCAGGGAAACGGGTACCTCGAGTCTTTGCACAGCGCCCACTTCCCAGCCCCTAGTCGTCCTGGGCGCACAGCGGCCCCAGCGACCAGAAGTTGCTGAGCGAACGGATCCCTGCTGCTATCTGCAGATGGCTGTGCGTTCCTGACGGCAGGCCTTGGGACGTATTTCCAACTGCGTCAGCAGGGCAGGATGTCAGCGACACTTCGTTGAGTGACATTGAATAAAATTTGGCCTCTTATCATTTGTTACCTGGGTGACCTTGGGCAAGGCCCCGCCTCTTCGAACCTCGTTTATGACACTCATTTCTTAGGGTGTCAGGGTTCAAGGTGTTCAGTGGGTATGGTGTGTTACAAACGTGGGGCTGTTACAGCTCCCCCGGTCACGTTCCTGCCACTGTGCCAGTGGGGTCACGGTCACAGGGCCACCGTGTGGTCCTCAAGCGGGCCTGAGCTCCTGCTCGCAGCCTTCAGGGGCCAGCTGCTCCCCGGAGACGTTCTCCAGAGGCCGCGAGGATGTGATGGTATCAGCGCTTTTGCTTCTGTGCCATTTGCCGTGATGTGTCTCCTGGGTAACTTGGAGCCGCCTGCACACCCGCCGCTGTTGCCTGCAGCCGGTTCTCACCGCCCCCCACCCCGATGCTTCCCGGTGTTTCCATTAGCCAGGCAATGGCGTTTGCACCAGCCGAACACTGTGCGTCCAGCTGTTCCCGTCTTAATGCTTGGGCTCAGTACATTAAAACACACATTCCCGGGAAGGATTCTGAGTTCATTCAAGAACTGCTTAAAGCTCAGAGAGGACTTGTTTCTTATTTTAAAAAAAAGGACAATCATTCAGCGCAGGGACTTTTTTAGGGCGGGGCTCTTCGGAAGGTGAAATGGGGACACTAAGCCCGGCAACTACGGCAGCTGTGTTTAGAACCGCACCCCGACTTGAGGGGCGGGGAAAATGGATTTTGCGGAGGCTCAGATGAAAGCAGACACTTTACACGAGACAGTTTGGGATCCTCTCTGTCTGAGAAAAGCTTGATTTTTAGGCGCGCCCGCCAAAGGACAGGAGCCGCGGGGGCGGGCCGGCACTGCGGGCGGCTTCCTCGCCGCTGCCAAGGCGCCAGCGGTCAGGAGAGTGTGGCGCGCTGTCGGCCCCGGTGAGGCCGCAGCGGCCGCCACTGTCTGCCTTCGCCGCCGCTTCGGTCCTGAGGCACCTCGAGTCTTCCCCCCGGGGCTCCCACCCGGCTGTCCTGTGGGTGCACATTAGCCTTTCCCTTTACTTGCCTTGTCACATCACAGCCTGTCCCGCCAGCAGCTGGCTGACCGGAGGCCCCGTGCAGTGGGGACCAGGAGAGCGAGGCGTGAGCCCATTCAGGTAGCCTGTTGGCGCTGTGGTCAGGACCCTCGGGGGCATCATCCCTGACCCCCGAGACGACGGCGACCCCTAGTTTGAATTTTAGACATTTTATTTTAAGGTACCTATCTTTTCCCAGTTTCCCTGGAATCTCTTCCCATAGACATGCACTCACTCTGCCCAGATGGACCGCGCCGGCCTTGAGCTGGGCCGGTGGGCAGCTCGTGGTGGGTGATAACCGGGGCAGACCAGCCGTTTTCAACCGGACCGCAGCAGGAATTTTTAAAACATGCGACTCCTGACTGTTGAGTCAGGGGCACCGACCTCTTTTCTATTAGTTTGGCAAATAAAAAAATGACAGCAGTCAATACACTGTGGCTGTCCAGTATGAATGAATCAAAATTATACCTATTTTTTTTTTTTGTCAGATTGGCAAAAAATATATTTGCCGCAGAATTTGAGTAATTCGCTTATGTGTGCCACGAGAGGAACAAGGTTGAAAATCCCTGGCGTGGACCCGTGCTGGTGGGGGGTGTTCAGGTGCCCCCCTTACAGCTTCAGTCTTCCTAAATTGGCTGTCCTCTCTCCATCCTAAGACCAGGGACACCAATACAATGTAACCCCGGCTTATCCCACCCAGAGACTAGTAGTAATGAAGCAATACTTTGGATTTGATTTCGCAAACAACTGGTCTACCTCCCCCCCCCCCCATTTTCTGATTTAACAGAACTAATTTGGTCAAATCACTTCTGTGTCTAAGCTCCTAGGATATCAGACTGAACCCATGGAACTTGTTTTCCTAGGCCAAATGCTAAAGCACCGGCCATCTTCCACCGCCCAACCTAATAAAAATAGCTTCTAAGAGCGAACATTTAGGGTGCGTAACGTGCGTTGTTTGCAGTGTTCTTCAAATCCATATGAGCAGAGCCCTTGCGGCAGCTGCGGCGCATGTGACCGGGTTGTACCTGTGCTTTAGTCTAAGTGCTTTCGATGGATGATCCCACTTAATCCTAACAAGCACTTTTGGAGGTAATTGTTTTTATTAACCTTGTTTTATGTGTAAAGAGAATGAGGCTCAGAGAAGCTCCGCAAATTACCGCGGATGAACTGCTGCTGAGCCCTGAGCCGGGATCCGATCCCGGCTGGTGTGTCCCCCGCCTGCTCTCTCAGCACTGGGCACGCAGTCCCCGAGTCTGACGTACACCTGTTGTACTCTCATTAAGTAGATGTTTTGTGGAAAGCCGACTGCCCAGAATTCTGCCCTAAGTGGAGAGAGAAAACAGGCACATAAAAAATTTTTATCTGAGGGGTCGAGATCAATGCTGGTACTTGGCGGCAATACTGGGATAGATCAGCAGGAAGCGCACGTGGGGGTCTGGGTGCGTGCGCAGAAAGTACTGTGAAATAAATTAAAGAGTATTTTGGGATGGCGAGGTCCTGAGAAAGTTTAAGACAACTACCAGTGGACATGAAATTCAGAAATAGAAGAAATGTATTAATCCACAGTTTTCAGTTGTTGTTCACATCACGTCTGTACACACATGCTAATTAGCAGAGGTCAGTGAGTGAGATACGTGGTTACCCACACCCGCTGCACTGGAGGTAACTTTGGTTTTCATCGGTTGGGAACCCCCCACCCCCACCAAATTCTATGGTCTCCAATTTTAAGTGCACAGCTCTGTTCGTTCATTCATTAAACAGTTACTGAGCATCTGTAATTTGCCAGGTGCTGGGTGTTCTATGCCAGGGAATAGGGCAACTGAATCCTTTTGGTGGTTCTGAAGGTCCCCGGCTTGTCGTCCTTCCGTACGTCAGAACGCACCAGGTCCTGCTGGCCGTGCTGGGAACGGATTGGCTTGTGTGTTACCTGCAGGGTGATTTTCAGCAGATGTCTGATTTTGGAGCAGATCTAAACCTTTACTAGAACCAAGTACGATTACACGGGTGTAACACGGAGAAGAAAGAAGAGCCTGTCTAGCTGCACTTTCAGAAGCTTTGCTGACCTCGGGAATGCCTGGCGTCGGGGGGCGGGGGGGGAGACGAGCTAACTGCTCCCGTTTTCTTCAAGGGGAAACTCGTGAATTTCTGTCTTACACAAAATTTGCCTTCTGTAGTCAGAGTGTAAGACAGGATTTGAGTATAATAGATATTACTTCTGAACACTCAGTAAAATTGTTTTGAATCATAGGGACATTCCTATTTTTTGGCACAAAGGAACTGGGATCGGTTAAAACACAGTAGACTCATTTACTTCCCTTTGCGCCCACTCTTGGCCGTAGAGTTTCTGAGTGGCCTGGCGGCAGCATTGCCCTCATTGCCCTGGTTACTGAAATCGTGTTTTTACCAAGCAACATACACTTGAATTTTGTGGCTTTAAAGAGCGTGCAGTGAGAAGTGACGGTATTGGCGGCGCCCCTCTTCCTCAGCACTTAACTCTTCCTGCTCACCCCCACCCCCCATTACCGAAACAACCCACATGCATAGAGCCTTACTGGAAAAATACTGAGAAGACCAACCCTCCAAACTCAAATTCGACCCCAACTTGGAGGTGTTGGTCCCCAGGATCTGATTGTCTTCTTGTGGGATCTGGGAACCTGTGACAGCTGCCCTTCTGCGTGAGCCTGCAGGAGAATGCAGACCGCCCTAATGTCTTGGCGCCCCGGAGTAGCTCCCTCGTGTTCGGTGCAGCGTGTCGAGTGTATTTAAGGTGACTGCATCGCAAATGATGACTGGAACAGACACACACTGGCCGCTTCAAGGTGCCAGCCTTAGGCAAGTAGAATAAAGGAGCTAAGATCAGGTGGATGCGAGACTCCCAGGGCAAGCCGTTCGCTTCCGGTTTGTCCAGTGCGGCTCCATCCCAGCAGAGCTGGGCTCCGCCTTGTTGGGCCTCCTCACTGTAAACGGCTTTCTCCGCAGAGAAACCCTCCTGAATAACTGAGAATAAGAAAATGTCATTTAAGCCAATGTCATTGATAAGCTGGCAACTTACACGTATCTGCAGTTATCCATACATACATATATAGAAATACTTGGTCTTCTCTTTCCTTATCATGCTTTTTTTGTATAGTTATGCTCTAACTTACTATGGAAGCATTTATTACAATTTATTAATTTATAATAATGACAGTCATGGTTGCAGTTATTAACTGGGGCATTCCTTGTGGTTATTGTTGGTCCCATGGCCCCAGTTTCTTTCTTTCTTTTTTAAAAAAAGATTTTATTTATTTTATTTTTAGACAGAGGGGAAGGGAGGGAGAAAGAGAGGGAGAGAAACATCCATGTGTGGTTGCCTCTCACGTATGCCCCCGACTGGGGACTGGGCCTGCAACCCAGGCATGTGCCCTGACTGGGAATCGAACCAGTGACCCTTTGGTTTGCAGGCCGGCGCTCAGTCCACTGAACCACACCAGCTGGGGCCCATGGCCCCAGTTTCCATTATCGGCAACTGGGAAGTGGCCTTCAACGTGGGCCGTGCCAGTCTGGGGAAGGAAATGTTTCTGTCTGCTGTGCCCAAGGCTCAGGACGCTGCAGATCTTCAGCAGGCGCCTGCTGGGCACGAAAGACATGGAGGCTTTCGTGTTACCTGTGGGGCTGGCGAAGCATTAAGTAATTCACCAACATCTGTAGCTGTCATTAGCTTCAAAGACACAATGAAAAATAAAATAAGCCCATCATCATTTTCAGCAGCTGAAAATCATTATTCACCCATTATTGGTTATTTCGAGTGTACATGCCGACATTTTGAACATATAAAAAGATCTTTTAGTGGGATAGGTCAGATGGCCTCTTGGAAGTGTCAGCTGTGGGTTTTCGGTTAGCAGGGCCCATGTCTTTTGAAGTCTGCATGCGGCAGGATCTCTCTTGGGAAACGTGTACACACGAAAGGAGCACGTGGACTCCCAGCCCTGTGCTGCCAAGGCGGGTGCAGAGGGATGGCTGTCTCCTAGCCACATTCTGCCCACAGAGCCCCCTTGTATGTGGCATAAGATGACTGTGCCTTATTGTAAGTCAGAGAGAAGTGACATTTTATAGGACATTTTAGGTATGGTTTTAAAAGCATATAGAAAAATGGCTAGCATATTTTAAACCAGGAAATTTGGGTGGGGGGCGGTAAATACCTTTAGAGGTGGAGCGGGATTTAGTCAATTGTGATCCAAGACCGTGGCCACTGGAGGTGAAGAGGCCCTCAGAGCCATCTCGAGACCGAGTCTCTGAGCGCGCGAGTCTGCGCTCTCACCTTTTCCTTTAATGCCTTTTTTGATGGGCTCTTCGCTGTTTGTAAGGCAGCCCGTTACATTGCGGGCCAACTCCCAAGTCTTTGCTTTAATGAATGAAAATCCTGTTTCGTTCTAATGTTCCCCAGTGGGTTTCGGATGTTTTGAATCACACAGGGAGGCTGAAGGAGAACGTGGACACTAATTTGACCTTGAATTTATTTTGTTTCACAACGTGAGCTCTTTCTGTGCAGATCGCACCAAAGAAGTGAGTCTGTAACCCTTCCCCTCTAATTAGGGCCGTGACGTGCCCACTGCTGGCTCTGCGTCAGCCACCCACAGTCGGCGAGTGAAGACGATCACCCGGCGAGGGCTGTCCATGTCGCTTCTGTCTCCAGGTTGTTGGTCCTCTGTTTGTCTACATTACAAACTCAGTAGGAGTAGTCGTGTAATAAGAAAATGATACTGTCCCTTTAAACAAACTGCTCAGGGACTAAAACATCAGGATGATAATTAAAGGCATCGCTCACAGCTTCTATTTTAATACGCAAATGAGGAGGGCATGATTAGATTTTAATGAACTCGCTTTTGTTTTAACTATATTATTGCTTCGTTCTAGCCTGGATGTGGTGATTTCAGAACACCACTGCGTGTTAGGAGTCAGCCTTCATTTCGCCGACCGCCGCTGTAGAAAAGGGAGCTCTCCTTGCCTCCTGTTTCTGGCCTGCTTCTTACACGCGAGCCAGTTCCTTCTGGTACCCGAAACGGAGCAATACTCCGAGGTGCTTGAGGCAACGTCCCAGGCCAAGAAACTCCCTTCTTCCCTGGGGACTGAGGCAGACAGCGTGTAGTCACACGGTGGGACCTCGGGCCCACGCCCCAGTGTGCCCTGGAGCCCTGAGTTCACGACACGCCCCCGAGCTGCATCCGCTGTGGAAGAGCAAGTGGTAGGAGCCCTGTCTAGACTCACTTCATGGGAGGCTTGAGATGTGGCGATGTACGTCCTCCGTGTGCATTCTTTCTCTCCGAAATCAAACAGGTTTTGAATATACCACCCTTTCCTGTTCCTGGCTCCTTCAGTCACCCTTCCTGGTGTACCATCTCAGCGTGACCTTGGGGCACGGTTCTCAGAGTGTGACCATCGACCTTCTCAGAGACACGCATGCTCGGGCCCCAGCTCGGATGTGTTGCCTCGGATGGTGCGGGGGATTCGGCATTCTCAGTCTCAACAAGGCCCCCAGGGGTTCCGATGCCTGCTGAAGTTTGAGAACTTCTGGGAGAGCAGCTTCTCCTTCAGACTGCAGCAGACGTCTTCTGTGAAAAGCCAGGATGGTCAGCGTTTTAGGCTTTGTTGACCGTACGGCCTCTGTGTCCATGACAGGCTTCTGCTGCGTCAGCGTGAACGCCGCCACAGACAATATGTAAATAAATGAGCAGAGCCACGTTACGATGAAACTTTATTTACAAAAACAGGCGGGGACGGCTGTTTGGCCTCAGGCCCGAGTCTGCACACCCCTGTCGTAGTCCATTCTCATCGAGCCCCCATCTGAAACCTTGGCGTTCTTCCCTTGCCTCCTGCAGGTTGGCGTCGCCCATCGTTTTAGGACTGTTTACTGTGAAACCCCTCCAAGAAGACTCCCAGTGAGCCTGTGCTGAGCAGCTCTCTTCTCAGGGCTCGTTCCGTGCCGGGGTCAGACCTTCTCCTCCCTGCAGCTGAGCTGAAGTACCTGCTACTGAATACCCACTTATTTGTCCGGCAGGCTCTTGGTCGTCGAGCCCCACCCTGGAACGTGCTGCTTGCCCGACCTCTGTGTGTTGGCTGCATGCGACAGGAGGTGCTTCTCGCAGGTCACGAGCCCCAATGAGGGTATTTGTCATGGTGGTTGTAACAAAGGACCCCAAGCTGGGTGCCATTTGTCTCTCCGTCCTGGAAGCCGGGAGTCTGAAATTGATGGTGTCTGCAGTGCCCCGTGCACTGTGATGGTTCTAGGGGGAACCATTCTTTGCCTCTTCCAGCTCCCGGGGTCTGTCGGCCATCCTTGGCGTTCCTCGTTTCACAGAAGCACCATTCTAGCCCCGTGGCCCTTTCTCCTGTGTCCTCATATTGTCTTCCCTCTGAGTGTGTCTGTGTCCTAGTTTTGCCTTTTTATCGGGACACCAGTCATAGTGGATTGAGACCCACCCTGGTGACCTCGTCTTCACAGGATCATCTGCAAACTTCTATTTCCAGATAAAGTCGCACAGACAGGTGCTGGGGAGGAGGAACGCAATGTCTTTTTGCAGGACACAGTTCAATCCGTAACGATGCATGAAGGCGGTAACCGGATTCAACAGCAGCTTTTCCGGATAAAGTCTTTGCGCAGGAATTCGCAAACCTCATCTCTCCCACTTGGCACAAAATGTAACACTTGCCTTTGGGGGAGCTGCACAGAGTTCCCCCCTTTGCCTCCCTTCAGCAAAAGAGACAGTCACGATAATCTAATTTTTTCCTGAGAGAGAGAAGTAAGCGCCACCACGCATGCAGCAAATGTTAGGGGGCTTCACACCATCAACAGCTTGATGCATGAGCTCCCAGGTGCCGTCTAACCCGGGAGCCGACACACAGCATGGGCTCGGTGAGTAGGAGGGTCTGGAGCCGAGCTGGAGAGGAGGTCGTGTGTCAGTCCTGTGACCCATTAGCAAAACTCCCAGGTACTTGGCCCTGGGCTGGGGGCTCCTGTGCGCCTCACGGGACCCTTGCGATGACACTACCGTAGGAGCTCCTCCCATGGATGGGGCTCAGAGAGATGGAGTGTGACGTGACTGGCTTCATGTCACAACCAGAAAGAGGCAGAGTGGGGATTTTTAAGCCTGTCTAACGAGTTTGAAAGCTCATTAAAAAAATCTTTTTCTCTTGAAGGTAATATGCACACAGAAAAGTGCGCATAGACGTTTGTGGAGAGAAAGCCCGTGTTTTTAACCACTGTGCTGCTTTGACCTCTTTCTGTAATTCATGTGCATAACAAATTAGTTTCCGGGCTGCTGCTTAGCGCAGTCCCTGGTGACGTTATGTCAGACGTCATACGTTCTCGATGCACAGCCGGGCACTGTCCCCCAGAGCTGGAGCCTAAATAACAGCGTCGCCTTTTCAGAGTACCTGCGGTGGGCTCTAGTTTGCGACTTTGTGAAACCACGTTTTTCAGTTTTCTTCCACTCCCTTTCGAAATCGTTATCTGCCTCTTCATGGTAACTTACTGCGCTCTGCCTTGTGGCTTCACGGTCACTTATACAAACGTCTGAGCTGCACTGCGCTTCTCGGGGGCAGGGCCTCGTTTTTGGCTTCTTGGTAACCGTGGAGGACCCCTGGTGCGATTCCTGGTACGAGCAGGTGCTCCTTGGGCTGAGCTCAGTGCGAACGACTTCCCTGGGTCGCGCGGCAATTGGAGGGGGCTGGAATAAGATCAGCGTTTACCTGTGCTCTGGTCAACTTCCCTGCTCCCAGTGCCGGCCGGGGCTCTGGGCTCTGGAGAATGCAAATCCAGAACAGAGTGTGGGGTGCCTGACTTAAGTCATCCGTGTGGACTCAGGACCCAGAAAGCGAAACCGTTTTTAGCTTGGGGACAGGGTAGAAGCGGTCAGTTCTGGGGCTTAGGTCCGTTGTCACAAGAGCAGTTACTAGGCGCCTCCCTCACTAGGGTAAGTGGGACTTGAAGTCCTGACGGCCTCGTGCTGGACAAGGGAGTAAATAGAGAAATTTGTAGGGAGGGGCCGCGCGCTCCACTGGACTCGCGTCACCGGCCCGTCTCCACTGGCGGCTTCTTCACCAGTGGAAGGAATGAACGGACGCATTATCGTCCACATGGTACCGTCAGACCGGAGAGTGCCACCAAGTGTCTTCTCAGCCTAAGCTCCAAGTTCCTCGGAAGTAGGATGAGGACAGACCCTGACCTCTCTGCCTCGCACTCGGGCTGTGAGGGTCGGCTGTGATTGTGGTGTAGCCTAACAGGCCCCGAGAGCTTGCCCGGGGCGCTCAGAAGAGCAGGGTTCGGCCAGGCACCAGGCTTTGGCTCGGCCCCTGCCGCGCAGCCAGCCTTCATTGTGTTGCGTGGGGACTGCACGTCTGCAGGATTTCCTGTGTCTCCGGGGAGGAGGTTAGCTGGGGAGACCGGGGCAGTTGTCAGGGAGAGCGATGAGGGATCTAGAGAGCATTCTAGAAATATCTCTTCTGTCTATCCATAAATGCATCTGTAGCACGGACATTAAAGTAGAGTGTCTGAGGTTTTCAGGGGTAGGGACAGGGCAGGGTCAGGGACGACTGCTCCTAGCTCAGAGCCCCCCGCCCCCGACCACAGGGACCCTGGGCCCCACAGTGGGCAGCAGTTTGATTCGCACATGTAGCTGGGACCTCGGGTGGTCCGTCGCTGAGCTGGGTCATGGAGTGGGCCCACAGCCTGTCCCTTCTGTTCTGGAGTTTGGACTGCTCTCGCGGACCGCCTGGGAGGTGACCGCATGCCTTCTTGGGCCAGGCCTCCCCTTCCCTGTCCTCCTTTCATGCTTGCAGCCCAGGCAAGCCTGGGAATGGGTCCGAGCTGTTTTAAGCGTCAGACTCCTCCCGTTCTCGCTCTTCACCCCAGCCCAGTGCCTCCGCAGGGGCCCGTGTTCACCCCCCTTAACGGCCCGGAGGCTGGTCCCAGGAGTGACCTCCGCTGTCCAGATGCTTATGCCACTAGGTCCTGAGTGCCTGCATTTAAATCGTACTAACCCCGGAGCTGAGTTGGAGAACCGAGGGCGTTGCTTCCCGTTAGCAGGGCTTCGGACACCACCTCACTGGTAGAGGACAGCTTCACAGGCGGCAGGTGCTAGAACGAGCTCGTTCCGATGCGTCCCTGGGAAGGGCAGATGTGCTTGGGGTGGCCAGGTCCCGTCCCGGGGCTTCTTTCCACGGGACAGAGAGGCCTGCAACTGCAGTTGCTTTGTTTTCTTCTCAGAAATAGAGCCGAGATTATTGTGAGAGCAGTTCCTACTCGGCAGCTACTCGTTTTGCCGTTCAGTGCGCGGCAGATCTTTGTATGGAAACCTGTAACTCAGGAAAGCACATCTCCAGAGGCTGCATTTTAAATGTCTGAGCCGCCCACACGAAACCCGCCGCTTTAAGTAGGAGCCTGTTGAGGGGACGAGTTTCCCGTAGCAAAGCAAAGAAATAGATGTTTCTGGCGAAGAACCAACTGAAGCAGACACGGCTTTAGTGGCCTCTCTCCGTCACCACCTGCTCACCCTCCGCACCACGTGGGCCTGCACACCCCGCTGGGGGCCCTCCCCGCCTGCGGGGCACGCGCCCTCCTTGCCTCCAACTGCAATGGCGGCAACGTTTGGAAAGGGAAGGGACGCCAAGCGGGGCCTGCTTGCTTCCGGTTTGGGGGCTGCCCGTCACTGCGCGCAAAGCTTTGGGGAGAGAGCTATTTTAGCTCCGTCTGAGGAAGGAGTTCTTAGTGGAGTGGCTCAGAGAAGGAACGTGCCACCTCCTGAAGTCACCAGTTTGCTGCATGGTGGTGACTTCGTCTTAGGCCCAGGGAGCTGTGCAGGGGTGTGGCAGAGGGTCCGGGCATCGGGTGCAGTGAACGGGGCACGTGGGCCTTGTACTTCCTGTTGAGGTAAGACGGGAAGGTCATTCGTTACAGTGACCCTTGAGGATCCATCTGGAGAGCCACTGCTCAGCAGATGTGACACCGCTCGCTCCCTGCCCCCGCCTTGGGTGCCACTGCTGGTTCTCTAGCTGGCGTTGGGTTCCGTGACTTAGGGGGGCCGTAGTGAGAGCGTAGCAGGGCAGCTCAAACACTGCCGCTAGACATGGCCGTGCAGGGCACGGCGTCCGTGGAGCGGAAGGGGCTGCCAGGTCGGGAGAGGGGACACTGAGTCAGCGTGAGGTCTCTTCCCTCCCACCCCAGGCCATTTTTGGGCACAGGCAGAGCGCAGCTAACTGGAACGGCACGCGCATGTTCTCCACTAGCCAAGCTGTTGTTTTTCCTCTTTCACGAGCTCTCTTTTCGCATTTACCGCATGGAAAGTTGGATTTGGGTAAGTTCGTTCCTGGGGGAGGGTCCTTCCGAACACGAGGTTTCGTGACGTCCACTCAGTGCGCCTCTCGTTTCCGAAGGCGCTGACTCTAGCCCAGGGTCGGCAAACGAAGGCCCAGGCTGGAGGCCATGTGTAGCCCACTGTCGGTGTCGGCGAAGCAGACTCGATGGGGACCCTGCCGCACCCGTTTCCCCACGCCGCTGCCGCCTTCCGGCCAGGCCAGCGGGCCAGAGGGGCCTCAGTGTGAGCGAAGGGCCCTCAAAGGCTGCAGCGCTTACGGCTGGGCCCTTCACAGGAAGCAGCGCGCTCGCCACTGCTCCAGCCGTGTGCGCACGCCTGTGTGGGCGTGCAGAAGGGAACAGGCTGCCTGCCACATGGAGAAACTTCCCTTCTCTAAGTCTCAGACCCCTGACCCATAACAGGACGGGTGACTTATGTGGGTCCTGATTTCCGATCTTCCAAGAGTCGGTGCAGCCTGGGACTAGCAAGTTTTCCCCTCCTCTTCTTCACCTGCTGACCGCGTTGACTACGTGTCGAGGGCTGGACCAGGTGCAGGCCTCTCTGCATTTACCCGCTGCCCGCCCTCCCTCCCGTCCCCTCTGGGAGGTGCCTCCCCCTTTCCCGAGACCCCTGGCTCCCCCTGTTTCCCCTCTGGTTCCGTCGTCCCTGAGCGTGCCCCTCTTTCAGGCCTCTCCATCCTCCGCATGTCTCTTTACGGCGGCCTGGCTTCGCCACAGTGCCCCCTCCCTGCCTGTTTCTCCCCGCTCTTTCATCCCCTTTCCCCCTTTTCTTCAGGTGTGTTTTGAAATCCCCCCCAGGCACATGTGTGATTCTGTCCCCCTCTGGCAGTGAGGTCCGCAGGGCACCAACTTCCCTGGTGGCAGAAGGCTCAGTGTTCCACGGCCCTGCGAAGCTCGAGCGCCTGTCTGCCGGAGTGAACGG